>JALBCR010003713.1:0-121667 GCA_030710515.1 Abscondita cerata | reverse complement strand
AACGATTCATTGTCCATGTTACACGGCATAATATCAATACTAATGTCACCAAGGAGTACATGATTTATCCATTCATTATCTGCGTTAGAACTGATCTAAACTTTATAAATTCAGTTATCACTATAGCGTTTGGCGATTGTCCATAAATGCCAAGAAATGAATTTCAATATTATTGTACTTTTTATAGGTAAAATTGATAAAATTTAGCTTGTCCATTTCGTTTATCGAGTATCATTCGAACATTATCAGATTTAACATATAAAACAATTCAATTTGTATGTTCTGGTAGATTCAATGGCAAAAGCCTTGAAGGTAAAAAAGATGTTAAGATAATTTAAAATTAAAACGGAACATCTTTTAACCTTTGCTTTTACCATGGTAACAAACCGTTAGAATGATTTTTACCTTTTACATGTAATAAGAAAATATTCAATTAGATGCAATGGAATAGTATTTATCTTTTTAAAATTAAACTAAAACCATTAAGCAAATTATAGTAGGTATATTGGAATACAAGGGCAGTTTGAAATGATCTGGCCTTAAGTAAAAAAACACATTTTGGGTTAAAACAATTTATTTCTCAACATAATATTCTTTTAGCCTCGATACACTTAATAAGATGATTTTCCAATTTTTTCATCCCATCCGAATAGTACGTTTTCTCGAGCTCTTCAATATAGTGCGAAGTTTCAGCGATTAATTTATTGTTTTGCAAAACGGCGTCCACCGAGCCATATTTTTAAGTTTGGAAACAGGAAAAAAGTTGCTGGCTGCAGATCGGGAGAATACGGTAGGTGGTCGACCAATCTGGAGCCCGATTCATATAATTTTGCTATGGCGAATGCCGACTTGTGCGCCGGTGCGTTGTCTTGGTAAAAGAGCACTTTTTACGTGCCAAACCTGGGCGTTTTCGGCATCGAAACGGTCCAATAATGCTGCGTAGTACGCGCCAGTGATTGTTTTTCTTTTCCAAGTAGTCAATAAGAATTATGCTGCATCCTAGAAACAGTCGCCATCACTTTACCGACCAACCGAGTGGTCTTTGCCTCTTCTTCGCCGGCCTGTCGCCGCTTTTTGCGTCACTGTTTTGAATGGCCTTAGGTTTCCGGTGTAGTAAGAAATCGAAAAAAACTGTCCGATCATGCTGGAACTGCTTTAAAACTTGCGATGTCATCACACGTTGGCGCTTTTGATCGATTGTCAGTAAACGTGGCACCCATCGCGCGGGAAGTTTTCATTTCCAAATGTTGTTGTAAGATGTTCCAAACACGTTTACATGAAATGTTTAAAGTCTCAGCTACCTTACGAGCTTGATTCGACGGTTGCCATAATCCTATCGTGCGCTTTATTGATCATTTCTGGTGTAGTGACCTCAATTGGCCTCCCAGTAGATGATATTATCGAAACAAAAGTTTGCTTCTGGCGTCTGTAAAAACCAAACTAATAAATTGTTTTGTTTGAAATTTTAACAGACGTCATGTGTTGATAGCAAATGTTAAAACCAAGAGGAATTCGTTTTGTAACGCCCTCTGTCAACGACTAAATCATTTCCAAACTGCCCTCGTATTTGGTAGTATATATTATAAGGAAGTTTTATTATTACTATTATTATTATTATGTTTTGACATCACATAACTGACATGCTGTGTTATGGTTTCACTTTTAAGAAACACCGGGTGCAAAACCATGCAACTATGCGGTTTCTCTTGATTCAGGATGTTGTTCTTTATAGGACTTTGCGCATTATGTATGCCGTGCCCAACAGTACTACTTTCTGCACCATGAGAAGATTGTGATTTCAGAGATTTCTTTAACAGCTTCACTTGTTGTGTTGGATATCAGCCCGTAACTCAGATGATGATGGGTATCACTTTTGTTCTCATGCTCCACATTCTTTGGGTTTCTATTTGCAAGTTTTATATTTCGGATATTTTCCACTTCTTTGGTTGATATTGTGGAATGAGCAGGATGTGATGGCGGAAGTCTGGTTTTGGCAGTCAACTTAGTCTTTAGAATGTCTCTTGTTCTTCGCAAATATTCTTTTGATGAGCTTGCTTTCATACTTTGTGTTATACCCCATCATGCTCATTCACTAAGATATTTATACACTTCATGTTGATCTAGTGCTCTAATTGTCGTATTTTTACCGAGTGCGAAGTTTTCGCTTGATTGGCTTTGCGCACTTGCTAGCCCATATTCATATTTATATCGTCGTTGAAGTTTTTACTAGTTGGAGTTATTCTTTAAGTTCTTCATCATTTCTTGGTGTCAGCTTTAAGTCATCGATGTATATGAGATGGTTTATCTTTTTCTTTTTGTTTTGCAGCGATATCCTGTTTGTGATTTGCTAAGGATGGATGTTACAGGAAATAGAGCTATGCAGAAGAGTATAGGGTTATAACACAGGACTACAATACGGTAATATCTCGGCTGATAATTCGCCCTAGCTTCGTCATTAGGATTAACAAAGCAGTTTAGTCCTTATTTATATATACTAATAAAGACTTCTAAACTATCTCTTTCTTAGGCACAACTTAGCTAAAATAATCATGACTCTCCTTACTTTGGAACAATATTTTTTAAAGCATTCCTTTTTACCTCGACAAATAAAAATATCCATCTCAAATAAGACATTATATAGAAGTAACTGTGTAATACTTAATATTTAAATTTTAAAGTACTAGTACTACAATTGAGGTGTTTATTTATTTATTCGTATTTATTTTGTGTTGATTAATACAAATAAAATTATGTTAAAGGTAATATAACTCTACTTGAATGCAAACACAATCAAATGAGGAAGAACATGTCACTTATCTCAACATAATTATTCATAAAACAACGAATATTAACAAAATAATTAACTTAAAATAAAGGGTTGTTTATTTTTAGACAATTCTATTCAACAATAATTGATCAATTTGATCAATTACGAATCATGGTAAAAATTATCTGACAGATTTATACAGGTGCGATACCTATTATTTTATTCAGGTATACCAATTTTAACGTATAGGTAAGAATGAAATGGTGTAGTATTTAATGATTTGTGTATAAGATAATAGCTCTAAGAATATCAGCGGTTGAGGACCACGAATTTTCATTCTTTGATCAGTTGAATTAACTAAAAATTAACAAAAATTAACAGATTCGTAAAACACCTCGTGTTCTCTGCAATATAATAAAACTTTGATTTGAGTCATACCTAGATAACAACTTTACAACAATAATAACATCGAAAAAATAACGTTACCCTCTCCAATTTTAATTTTCGTAAATTTGGTCGAATTAAAAATACTATAACTTAAATATTATTTTAATAAATTACAAAAGATAGATGAAGTTTAAAACTGTGAAAGTTTCACTGAATTGTATAAAAACAAAATTAAAATAAGTCATAATATAATTTAAAAACATTTGCTTTAAAGAATTGTTCCTTAAAACGTAAGGAAGCTTAACTTAAACAATAAAAACAACGAGTAGATTTAAAAACATTCAATTGATTCGTAAACCATTTGAATTTAAATTTAACGTTATCATCTCCAATAAGTGAATAAGATATTTGTTCGATGCAATGCTAAATTGTTGGTAGTCAAAATCAAATAAGATTTTATATACCAAACTCATGTTAAAAGTCATAAAAGTCAATTGGTTCATTATTAAAATAATGTAACGATAAGGATAAAGTTCTATTACACCTTCAACTGTAAACACCAATAAAATTCAATGCAATAGAAAACATTTCACATATGATGCACGTAATGTATGAAGTAGGTACCAACTCGTGCTTTTTATAGCGGATGCGAACGAAACAAACATAATGTTAGAAGAAAAATGTTTTACTAACGAGAAGCATTTTTAAATAAATGCTTAAAATCGTTTATGTTCTTTCGAACTACTAAGAATTTGTAAACGGTTTATTTCTTAATACTTAAGTTTTAGAATTAGTTTTAATGAGCTTAATTTATTTAAAAAATTAAAACAAACTTTTGCGCAGAACTCTTCTGGATACTAACAATCCTGTAAAGGCGTATAAGAAGTGTAAGACATAAAACATTTTATTTTTGGGTGTTGAAAATCTTAGAATTTGAAAGCCACTTTCAGTTTTACTATACGTTGCTAAATTTTTAGTCTACAAAATAAATAAACTGTAAGTTTGACATTTAGTTTGTATTTAGAAGAGCATAGAGACAATTTCTGCAAAATTTCATATTATTCAAACGGCATTAATTTTTTTATTTTTTCAACTTCAATGCTATATTAAAATTTTATTTTAAAGTGGTTAAAAATCTGTTCGACAGATATTCTAGACTACACGAATTTTTATCAAAATTCGTGAAAATTTTTATTTCGCCAAGAACTACGTTGCACTTTTTTTTAATTTTTAAAACCAACTGGGATAATTTTTTAAAATATTTTGAATGCAATAAAACCAAATTTTCGTTTAAATTAAATTATTACTTGAAGTAGTTGAAAATTGAATTTGTCAGTTTTAATTTTGATAGTTTATTTCCAATATTAGTTTCTAAACATTATCAAACGAACACATTCTATCTTCTTTTGGGTTTTCAAGAAATCACAAAAATTTACTAAAAACTTTATTCTATTTGAATTAGCTATTTGTAACACAAACTTGGATAAAACAGGAATGTGCGATTCAACATCAATGCTAATATCAATTTAGTTGAAATCTAAAGCGAACTTGAAAATTCAAATGAATTGAAAATACTTCCTGAAATAACAATTTCCATTCGAAATCGAAATCGTTCATATACGTACCTATTACTAACTAATTGATTGAATATTGCCATAATTGCTATTATGGGTTTTTAGTGGTATTAAATGATAGATAACAAACATTATATACTTTCAACCAAAAAGTTCACTATGAATTAATTTTAATAGATTCTTGTACACATTAAATAGTAAAACATTTTTACAAAACAACTTTCATGATTGAGACTAAAATGTATCTATTTTCTACAAATCGCAGTAATTGAGTTTATACTCCATTTTATTTAAAACAAAGAAGCATTTACATGAAATGAATTAACAAATTTTTATAATTTTACACAGACATTAATTTTTATTAATTAAACTGTACTTTAGACAAAATTATGTTCAACTCATATTTTAATTCAACGTCCAACTGCTTAAGGAACTCGATGTAATTCAATTTTTAAACGATAAAATATTGTAATATTAAATTTTGCTTGAACATACAATGGATGGAAAATGATGAGATGATTCTAAAATTTTAACAGATTATTTTTACAACTTTCCTACTAGTTAGAATTAGTAGGTCATGTTTGTTGAAAATAAACTTTGTTCGTGGTCGGCAGTTTGCACGCATGAATCTTAATGAGACCGTAACATTTTGAAGCAATGCATTAGTTGTTCTATAAGTTAAATTTCATATGTCCTGTTTTATATAATTGGTAATTAAATTAGAATGCTTTTATTTTGTATCGAATAATGTTAATTTTTGTCAATTTCTAATAAGTTACCAATTTTGCTTTATATACTTTTTATACAGACTATAAATTAAATGTATGAAATATGGAGAACACCATACTAGACGTTCAATTATAGTATAGTATTAGATATGATCAGGTCAACCAAGAAATAAGATCGGTTTTAGAAAGATATAATGTTAAAGCGACTAACTCTAGATGTAAACCAAATAAAATTTATCAAAGTCAAGTTCAATGAAGAAATAATAGTGATGTAGGAAGAAAAATAAGTACTTAAAAAGAAGAAACTTTAATTAAGTGAAGAAGAGAAGTGCAGAAGTGAAACAACTCGAAAAAGATAAAATACGAAATAATTATTCTGAAACTCAAGGCCCAATGTGAAGTGAAAACAAAAATGGAAAAGTTCATAATCGAAAAATTAGAAGTCAATGTTAACATTAAAGAAACCCATTCAATAGAACCAAAAATATACCTAATTGAACTTGATAACTATACAGAGAAATTGAAATAATGAAGAATGAAACTAAAATATATAACAGGAAACAAAGGTATATATATATATAATAATAATAAGACACAACAAGGAAGGTTTATCCAGATACAAATTTCTATTCTGGACTGAAAAATCGGAAAAAGAAAGTTAAAAAGCGGTTACCAAAAGCTAACTATTGGAATGGAAATGGAACAAAGTAAATGGTATACTGAGGAAGAGAGAACACGAAACACAAGAATGAACAACAGGATAAAGAATAAACAAAAATAACTTAAGAAATTTGAATAGCCATATTGATCTACAAAGCTCAAATGGAAAAGAACAAGAAGATATTGGTTGCATTTTTGGCGAAAAAGTCACAAAGAATCAGTGCAGTTTGAGATGGCGCATTGTCGAAGTGTAAAACCAAGTAGTTAGCTTTCCATAAATCCGGCTCTTTTTACGAATAGTTTCACGCAAATGACGCATAACACTCAAATAGTATTCCTTATTGACAGTTTGACCAATGGGAAGGAATTCGTAATGCACCACACCACGATAATCAAAGAAAACTGTCAACATCACTTTGATTTTGAGCGACTTTGACGCGGTCTTTTCGGTTTTGCCTCACCTTTGGCACGATATTCACTCGATTGGTCGGTTGTTTCGGGGTCGTAGCGTAGATCCAATTCTCATCTCCCGTAATAATGCGTTTATAAACCGCCTGATAGTCAGAGAGCATTGTTTCACACACATCAACACAACGCTGTTTATCAAGAAAATTCAGCATTTTTAGTACCAATCGAGACTTGACACGTTTGAGACCCAAAACATCTTTCAAAATGGTATTCATTGATTCTTTTGATACGCCAATTTCATCAGCAATGTCTCTTATAGTTAATCAACGGTTTGCAAGCACTAATTCTTTACTTTTGGATGTGAGCATCGTCAGTTGAGGTCGATGATCGACCAAGGCGCTCTTCGTCTTCAACGCGTTCTCTACCTTCTTTGAACAAGTTATACCAATCATGTTGTTGATTTTGGTAGAGCTCGGTCCCCGTAAGCCTTCTGCAACATTTTCAACGTTCCTGCAGCATTTATTCCATTCAGGGAAACAAAATTTGATCGCACTTCTTTGTTAAATAATTTCAGACATTGTGAAAATCGCCAAATTCACTTTTTGTGTCACACAAAAACTAGTGTCACTCAAACACTAATGAATATTTTGACATATAATGTGGCATGAAAGTCAGTAAAGTATACTAGCCATAACTAAAACAAAGAAAAAGGTTAACAACTTGAAAGACATTTTGAAGAGAAACATATCACAGTGGAGTTAAACTAGACAAAAGAGTAAAGCAGAAGGAGCGAACGTAATCAAAGACGAATACCTGGTTCAAATATCTAAGAAATGGAATTTACATCACAAAGAGTTATAAAACTAAAATATACTAAGTGACATAGAAAGAAGAACACCCAGTAATAATGAATATTTTGCAAATTTTTTTGGGAATATATTTGTTTATATTAAGATAAAAAACGATCAGTTTTTCAGCCATATTGCCCTAGCGGTTGTTTTGTTAACCTCATCCAAAACACTTACGATTAAGTAGCCCTAAAACAATGAATTAAGCATTTGTAAGTACAGTTGTCATTTAAGCGATTTAAATTGCATTTCAAAGAGCTTTAATCAATCACAATGCCTCCAGTGCGAAGACGCCATAATTTTCGGCAATTAAGGAGTTTGATAGGGGTAGAATTGTGGGATTGCGTGAGGCTGGTTTGTCTATGAGAGATATAGCCGCTAGAACGCAACGGAGTTTAAACACTGTGGCAGTCTGTGTTCGGGCATGGAACCAAGAGGGCCGTACACGAAGAGCGAGAGGTACAGGACGTCGTCGAAGAACCACAGAACGCGAAGATCGCCGTCTTAGACTATTGGTTTTACGGGACCGCTTCTCTTCTACACGGGCGATTGCGGACCAGTGGTTTGAAGAACATGGAAGACCGATTGGGATGCGAACCGTTTATAGACGGATAAGAACCTTTGGGCTCTTTTTATACCGTCCCCTTTGTGCTTACCACTGACTCCAGAGCATCGACGTTATCGTCTAGCGTGGTGTAGAACGGGCCAATTGGGACCAAGAATGGAATTCAATTGTTTTTAGTGATGAATCCAGATTCTGTTTGGGTATGCATGACGGTCGTGCAAGGGTGAGAAGACGGCGCGGTGAAAGACAAGATCCCAATTTTCTGTGAATAGGCATGTGCACCACACAGTTGGAGTTATGGTATGGGGAGCTATTGCTATTGGAAGTAGGTCACCTTTGGTCTTCATTAGAGGTAACATGACTGCTGCGTGCTACATCCAGGAGGTCGTAGACCCCATATTGTACCTTATGTTCAGACCATCCCCAACAGCACATTCCAACAAGACAACGCACGACCTCATGTTGCTAGGGTTTCTTTGGCTCATTTTGAGGCCAATCAAATTGCTTTGTTGCCTTGGCCACCAAGATCTTCCGATCTTTCGCCCATCGAGCACGTCTGGGATATTATGGGAAGAAGATTACTCAATTTACCTCACCCTGCACAAACTCTAGCGGCTTTGCAGCATTACAGTTAGCATAGGATGAGATACCTCAAGAAGAAATCGATCACCTCATTAGAAGTATGCCTAGACGTGTTAATGAGTGCACAAGACATCGTGGTGGAGCAACACATTATTAAGTTTTTGAAGAAGTTTAATTTTTATCAAATTGTGATCGTTTACTAATCTAATTCGTATACACTAGTATACCAAAAAATTGTTCAAATAAATTCATTATTACTGGGTGATTTCTTCTTTCTATGTCACTTAGTATACAATTGGATACCACAATAACAGAGAGCAGATACAACGAATTAAAGAACAACGTAATAAAAGTAAAGCAATTGGTTGCAAAATCAAAAAAATGGATTTGGAAAAAATTTGGTAGAAAAGAGGGGATAGATAGTAAGTAATCAGAAACTATTATACAAGACTTTAAAAACGTTGAAAAATAAAAAAACTACAACTACAGAACAACTAAAAGACAAACATAACAAAATAATAACAGATGAATCAGAAATAATGAGAAGATGGAAAAAAATGCTTATTTGTGAATTAATTAAAACAAACAAACAAAAAAACCTACAAACGAAGGTAGTGATGGTTACTAATAGCATCGACCAAAAAGAAGAAACTCAGCTAGGCGATAACACCAAGAAATGCTAAAAGTCTTGGACATCAAGATATAGAAATGTTAACAATAATATTTAACAAAACTAGAAATCAACCGGGGATCAAAAGGGTTGGAAGATATGGATACTTGTGCCATTATATAAGAAAGGGTATGCGAAATTGCAGAGGCATCACACTGCTCAGTATTGATTCGAAAGTATATATGAAACTATTTTGGAGAAAACGATTAAGGCAGTAAAGATAATGATGAACGTGTTTCTCTGCATTTGCTAGATTTTCTAAAAGATTACAAATGCAAATGTTACAGAACACAGAATACTGTTATATTATCAATAGGTCTGCTTATATTAAAATCAGCAGTTTCATTTTGTCACTAAAATTAGGCAACCAACCGTCTTGAACAAAGTAACAAACATATACCTGTCGATATGAATGGGTTTTCATATATCAAATGACTTGTTTTACAGTTGCGTTACGAGAACATCAAGAAAGAGAACCATGATTTTTTAATTTCCATAATGAACTTGATATCAACATGTTGTGTATAATTATGTAATAATTTTTTTGACTAGTTTCAATTCACAAAACTTCCGCAAACTTAAATAATCAGTTCTACTAATATTAAACACTATCGCAACTCGCGAGAAAAATTTCTTTATCACGCTCGAAAGGCTTAAGGTGTACAAGTAACGATTTCCAACATAGGATGGCAGAATGAGCAATACAAACCAGAAGGTCACAGATTACTTCACCTTGTCAAGATTTTTAAAACAGCTAATTTAAAAAATTTCATATTTTCTAAATATAACTTATAAAACGCTCAATGAATTTTGATGTTTATGCATGGGTTGTGCATTCAGTGTTGTTAGAGTTAAGTTACAGTATAGATTCAGCCATACGTATTTAATGCTTTATGTGCAATTTTACTATCCAATTAAGTATAAAAGTTAATTAACTACATTTCAACGAACACAGTATTCAATTGTTAACATTATAGAAATTAGCTAATGCATTTGTGTGATTGCAACTGTTAAACACACATTTCATTATGAACTACCTGCATTGGTGTAATTTATCAAGTATTATAAAGGTTTCGTGTAAGTTAAGTAAAATTAGAGTTATTATAAATATGAGGTTATCATGTAATAAGTGATAATATCAAATTTATTATCAGTGAATATTATTGAAAAAAAAAATGCTCTAATTCTAAGCAAAAGCAATCTAATTTAATAAGTTGTGCTAATTTAATTTCTTAACATAAACTATGAATATTAAGACATTATTGAAGTTATAGTAGATGCCATTAATAGAGGCATTCCAAACTTTATCATCGTGTCTATTTAAGTAAACTTTCCCGACGAGCATGCAAACAAATAGGCAAACTGATCATAGTTATTTAACTGTAATCCCTTACTTTATGTTTGAAGCCAAAAAGGGATAAGTTGAGAAGTAGATTCAAAAAATATTCCAGAAATTAAGTTGGAAATAATATTAACTACTCATAAAATTCAACTACAGAATTTGTGTAACGTAAAATATTTTTACTACAAACTTTTTAATAGAAAAATTGTTTACTCCGTCTATGAAAACATTAATTATATTATTACTAAAGAATAAGCTTTTATTGTAGTCAGGTTGACAGTCCATGAAATAAATTCGTCATATAAGTAGCAACGTTCTATTTTTTGTTTCTTTGTTAATTTTTACTGATTGCTTCTACCTAAACTATGTGTATATTTTTTTTCTTTCATTATCTTCTATAACATTTGTCTATCTACATTGTCAAACGCTGCTTTTTGTCGATAAACACGGCATACTTCTTTTCTCCTTTATTTCTACTTATTTGTTTTAGTATATAAATGTTGTCAACTGCTCTTCTTCCACTTCTCAACCCGTTTTTCTCTCCACCTTCTGCTCCACTATTATCCGGAAAAACATGCCATATTAATTATTTTACTTAATCACGACCGCTACTAAAAAAGTTCATGCAAAAGTTTTATCACTAATGAAGGCATACTGTAATATATTTTCAAAAAGATTATCTAAAAATGGTTTTGGAGATATGGATAGTAACTTTCTTATTTTTAAATGGAAGCCATATTGTATACTTTTCACAAAAAAATTAATTTTTTTTCTGCTTTCCCTGATATGTTTGGAAATAAAAATATCTTGAGAAGCCATTTATTATTTATTATCTGTGTAAGCCATAGGAAACAATTGAACTTCAATCATTTATGATGTCTAGATAAGTGCGGGCACGTCCAGACCCTTATTAATCCAAGAAAGAGATTGAAAAGAAAAGCTGCTCAGGCTCTGCTAAAAGACAACGTTACGCCTTCCACGCGGGAGCTTCCTCAGGTCAATGCCCAGGGTTAGATGGGTTTATTTAGTCAAAAAAAGTGGAAAAACACTGATAACTGTGGGGATGAACACATAAGATAACACTAATAATCAAAAAACGTTTAATTAATGGGATTAGAAAATTTAAATGAGAAAACATTAGAAATTCAACCTCGAAAAAATGGAATTGCTACTATTACATGATTGTTCAAGTTGTCAAATCAAGTGTTTATTATTTTTTCTAAAGTAAATGATTGGTGATTACTTGATACCAGTATTATTTGGGGATTGAACAGAAGAAATCTTTTAAATGGCAACTTTTTCACTAAACAAACAATATTTATTTATTTATTTATTTATTTATGACAGGAAGCCCCATATTAAACAAATACAAAATGTACAATCTGAAATTAATTAATTTTAGAAAATCCTGATAAAGATCCAAAACAATATAAAAAAATAATAAATAAAACATTATTTAGAAATTTAGATTTAAAATGTTGAAAACATAAACTTAAAATATATTATCGATAATTATTACCAAACTAGAAACGCAATCTATTAAATATTAGAAGATAATTATACTAAAGTAACAAAAAATTTAGTTTAAAGTAAGCAACATCAATATTTGGCAGTTCCTTAATGAGATCTATCTTAGTATTATATTCGCAATCATAGTAATTAACATTATAGAAAGAATTAGCAGTTTTATTAATCTTAAAAGAGGAGAATGTAGAAGATAATTAGTTTTACTAAAATTTAAAAGAACTGGTTTGTGCTACGTAGATTTTACTAGGAACGTTAAGATGGATTTCTGTAGAAGAGATGGGCAGTCAATAATACCATTTAGTAATTTATGGAAAATAATTGGTCTAGTAAAATTCTTCTAGCTTTCAAAGTATTAATATTAAAACTTGATAAAATTTGGAGATAATTTGAGGATGAAAGTCTTGCTTTATATGAGAGAAACCTTAAGAAACGATGTTGAATTTTTCAATTTTACTAATTTGTGTTATCAGATAAGGAGCCCAAACTGTACTGGCATATTCCAAGTGAGGACGAACTAACGAGGAATACAACAATTTGATCACAAACGGATTAGTGAATTGTAAGGAACATCTAATTATAAATCCTAAGACTCTACTTGCTTTGTTATTATTAATAAAATTTATATGTAAATTAAAATTTAAATTTTGTGAAAATATTACTCCTAGATCTTTATGTAATTCGTAACTTGCAAGGGTTGACTATTGATATTGTAAGAAAACTTAATAGGGTTATTAATACGATGGAAGGAAATCGTACAGCACTTTTTTAAATTTAGTTCTAACAAGTTTTGAATACTCCAATCATTAAAACGATCTAAATCTTTTAAAGCAGATGACAATCCTCCAAAGATTTAATAAGTTTAAAGATTTTAACATCGTCAGCAAATAGGAGAAAATTTGAATGTCTGAACACTTCTTTAACATCGTTTAAATAAATTAAAAATAGTAAAGGAGCAAGATGCGAACCTTGAGGAACACCCGAATGAACAGGAATTGATGTGAAAAAACCATTACATTGAACTATTTGGACACGATTCAAAAGATAACTTTTAACCAAGAAAGTAATGATCCAAGAATTCCAATATTTTCTAGCTTAGTAATTAAAATGGAATGATTTACCCTATCAAAAGCTTTGGCAAAATCGGTATAGACAGCGTCCATCTGAGCATTTTGTTCAAAGGCTGAATAAATAGAATGTTGATACAATAACAAGTTAGTAGTAGTTGAACGTTTTGGAAAGAACCCATGTTGTTCATCAATGATCAAGTGTTTTACTAAAGGAAAAATATTAGAAACAATGATTTTTTCAAAGAGTTTAGAATTTCAGAATTTTTTGTTATAGGTCTATAATTCTTAATGTCCGATTTATTTTTGTTTTTATAAATGGGAATTACAAAACTAGTTTTCCAAGGATCAGGGTAAATTTCTAATAACAAAGACATAGAAAATATGACGGATTAAAAGTTACAAGGTCGATGAAGCTAAGTGCCCAATATTCCACCAAACACATTGAATCCGAAAAGAGTCTGATTTTGCCGTGGTAGAACAATATGCGGATTTGCTTGGGCCCAGTGATGTTCAATTGAAAACTACGATTCGTAACTTCATAAGATGCAATTGATAAAACCAATCTTTTCTGGTGTTTTATTAACAACCCATCGGCAAAACATTCTTCTACGCTGATAATCATTTGACCGTAAAATTTGAGGAACGTCTAGTTTATACGGAATGAACTTATGTTTTCTTAAAATTGTAGACTTTTAGATTTTATAATATTAAGTATTAGTTGCTTTGCACGTCAGTGTTAGTTACTCTTCTTCCTCATTTAAAATTGTCTCGTGTTTGGGTTACTTTACATCAAAGTAAGAAACACTTGAACAATCATCGAAGTTCATTTCCATGGCTTACAGATAATAAATAATAACCGGATGGTCAAGATCTTTTATTTCAAACATATTATGTGACATATCATTGAAAGCAGAAAAAGAAGTTATTTTTTGAAAAAATCAATATTGCGCCTATTTAATATAAGAAATTTGCTATCAATATTTCCAAAACCATTCTTGCGATAATATTTTTGAAAAGAGATTAAGTTTGCCTGTATTAGTAAAGAAACTTTTGTCAAACTTTTCTTTAGTAGCTGTTCTAATAAGTGAAATACTCGATATTTTTAAAAATGGCATTTTTCGGTTTTTTGGATATCACCGGAACAGATCGGAATCTTTGATCCTAGTTAACAACATCTCAATCGGCAAAAAATCTATACAACATTACCCATTTAACAATTCCTTTACCTTTATTAATAACAAAGATACCCATACAATACAACTTAAATTGGAAGACACTGTGTAATAAAAATATTATTGCTTCTCTCTACTGTTCTGGAATACCTTTATCTTTCTATATTTTATTAAATATACTTTAAAACTTTCCCTCATTTTCTTCTGTATACTTTCACAGTTCATCTTGAGCTCCATCTGTGCCTTCCGCTTTTTCTTTTTTGAATTTTTATTGCTTCTTGTTCTTCTTCTTTATAAACTTCCCCGTCTCTTATTTTTTTTGTTTACATTTTTATGTATTTATTTTTTTATTTTGATCTACACCTGATCCACCAAATTTTCTTTTTATTCTTTCTATATTTAAAAAATTTTATAATTCCTTGTCCTTTGATAGTTTTTCTGTGTTCTTCCTTCCATCTTTTACATTCTTCTCTATAGTTTTCCTTAATATTTTGAACTCTTTTACATCTATTTTGCCTTTGTTTTATCTTCTTCTCGTTTTTCTTTTTTCTTTTTTGTTTTTTCACGCCTACTGTTCCACCATTTAATTATTTTTTCTTTCACTTTAATGTTCTCTCTATACTTAATTTTTCTACTTATCCTTCCATTTTCTTTACGGTACTTTTTACTTCTTCTAATGTGTTCATTACTTTTTCTTCCACATTTCTATATTTTCCTCCATTTCCATATTTCTATTACAATGAATTATATAAAAATTATAACGTTTCAAGAAATATCAAAATATTTAATGGATGGAAGGAGGCTAAAGGATAAAAGAATAATAACAAAGTTGAGAAGTAGAAATAAAGAAAATGAAAACAAGTACTGATGGGAAGATGAAAAAGAACATGCAGAAGGGGTGGAAATGGGTGGGAAAATCTCAAACATGAGGAAGGAATGTGATAAATTGAAAATGGAAGATAGGGGAATGAGTGTGTTGTTAGCAGAAAGAGGAGAATTAATAGATTGAATGAAGGAAATGTAGAAAAGAAGAAGATGGAAAAGTTTAAGTTAATTTAATTTGGTCAAATAATGGTTGTTTGTTTGGAATTTAGAAAACGTATTGTTTTAATTTTGTATTGATATAGGAATCCAGATTATTTTGTTAATTATATAAAAATACAAAATAAATAAGATCCATTCATTTTCAACGTAAAACTGGATACCTTTAGTGTGTCAAAAAATCCAGTAATGTAGGTGCATCATAAATTCAAAAACCGAATAAGAATGTGTGTAAGAATTTCAAATAGGAGTAACCGTAAAACTTATCTAATTTGTTAAATAAAATATTATTCAAACTGTAACTATTTTATCAGGATTTGCAAAAGGTGTATTTGCTTTTATTCATAAAGATAAGATCATTTGCGTTCGTATAAATCAATGAAAAAAAAACTAGCGGATAGTTCACCGTCTTTTCGTTTTCAAGTTAAGAATTCAGGTATGAGATATTGTTTACTAATTACATATGGTGATGTCGCAACTGCTGTCATGTCTATGATATGCTAATGACTAAGACCGTTTACAACTTTACGTTTTTTTAAATTCCTAGATATTGTGTTGCTTTGTGAAAAAGTGTTGAAACCTTACATTCTCAACGTCATACTAAGTCAATATCACCTCATACTTGAATGTTATTCCCACTAGGTATCCATATACATTAGTAAAAATATAACATAGCTAAAAGGTACATAATTTATAACTAAATATATATACAAAAAGTCTAGGAACGTTATTTTCAGCATACGATCGTTTAATTTCTTATAGATACGTTTGTGAAAGCATAACTTAAGGGACTGCCAAAAATACTGAAAAAACATTAAAATTACAACTCCATTAATTATCTTCAAACGTTTTTAAGTAAAACTACATACTTTTATAATAAGAGTATAATTACAGAAATAAGGTTGCTCAATGTCAACAATTATAAACAATTAGTGATAGAATAGCACTTATTAAAATCATTGACGTTTTCCATTTGGAATATTTTAAACTATCGAAACAGTTTAATGAAAATAACGCTTTCACGAATTCGTACACAAAAGGCTTTTTAATATGTGAGCTCGGCCATATGCAATTGAACCAGCAAAACTTATTGAATGAAATGATTAAATGAATAGCGATTATAAATTTCTCACATTTGAAAATAAATGAATCTACTTGAACATAAATGTTTTTTAATATTGTATGATTATTAATTTTAACAATCCTTATTTAAGGTTTTTAATATAACAACAAGCAACCATCGTCAATGTGTTTAAGTATTAATCACACAATACCAAATGCAATCAAACCCCACAAATATGCACAAAATAGGTATCTATAATATTTAAGAAAAAAATTTTTTTAAAGATGTTTGCAAATATTCTTATAGAGACTTATTTTTCATGTTTAATAACGCATAAAGAAGACATATAAAAACGGGAATGCATAATTTAAAAACGCTAGCGTAATGGTTTATTTAAAAACTGAAAGAAATAAAATTATGAGTTATTTTACTTCTTTTCTAAGTGCGTAATTAAGTGTGAGTAACCCTTCTTTTCAAGAACTTAAAGCTAAAAATTGTTTACCCACAGATGATGATTATATTTTACAGCAGCCGTGAGTATTGGGTAAAATTAATTAAGTTTAAAGTGAATTTATGACTACGTGTTTTTTAATACAATTTAAAATTACTTATTTGAAATTTTACTTCCTCACTATTAAATACATCTAAGCAGTGTAATTAAAACATAATTAGAACATATTTAGGCAGGATTATGTGAAAATGCTGAAAATGATAAAGAAAATATAATATATAGACTGCTAAGGTAAGACCAATTGTTTATTTAGAACCCAACAAAAATTAATTTTTCAAATAAACTGTAAAAGTTTTGATTTGGAAAATATTGTAAGTATACAGGAAAATGTTTCTTAGTTCAATACTGCCGTGTTAAGCTCAAAAGTCGTATCTACAAATTTATTTCGATTGCTTCATTTCCTATCATGTAGTTAAGTGAAAATGTCGTTTCTGCATATAGTTACCGAGATATACGAGTATGAGGTAGAATATTTGTCGTAACTACAAAATAGTCGTTATGTTAAGCTAAAATGTAGTATCTAACAATTTTTGGCCAAAAATTTCGTATCTAACATTTTTAAACTAAAATGTCGTATGTACATAATTTTTTGTAGATACGATTTTCTAATGTAAAATCATGTAAAGTAGCAGTTCTCGTTTTCGAAATTCAAATGCAAATACGACAATTTTGCTGTAAGAATGCTACTTAACCTCATTTATTGGTATCTATCTAACCTAAAACATTTGATTGTTTGTGATTTGACAGTGATAAGTGATAATATTAGCAGTAGTTTGAATACGAAAATTTTTATTTTAAATAATTTAATTTTAAAGAAGAGGGTTGTTTTTTTAAGGGTAGTTAATGTAAGGGTAATTTGAACAACCAATATTAACGTACATTAGCAGCTATAAAAGATAGTTTTTGTTTTATTCAAATATATTTATTCGTTATCACGTTATATGTGTAGTCAAGTCAGTTTGGGACACCCTGTTTTTCTTCCCCTAATTAGTGACCGATTTTGATTTTGTAAAATTTTCATAGTTGTAGACATAACATGCATGAAAATAAATAAAAAAATATAGAGAGTGCTATTTCAAATTTTAAGGGAAGAGGTTGTCTCGTTAAGGGTAGTTAAAGTAGGGGTAATTTTAACAGCCAATATTAACGTACATTAGCAGTTTTATAAAATAGTTTTGTTTTATTCAAATTGTCATATTATAGGGTGGTCAAATCAGTTTAGGACACCCGGTATATAGAATTTATAATAATGTAACTTCATCTTTAAAAACTTTGTGACTTGATTTGTTAATTACGTGTATGAGGAAAATTTTATTAAGCAGGTATAAAATAAACGTCTTGCATCTTACTTCAAGTATATCGATTATGAATTTTACTTACTTGTCAGTTATAATTATTTTCTCATTCTCCATCCTACAGATGAATGAGGAGTATGGAATAGGAATGTATGTAGGTATATAGTGTTTATTTTTTTTGTTTTTTCTTTTTCCTTTTGTTGTTCTATAAGGGCTGAATGTTCACCAATTTTTATTGTTTTCAGTTCTTCTTTTGCAAATCTTGTATCAAATAATGAAATATGTATATACAACTACCATTAACTTGTAATTTGTAAAATAAAACTTATTATTATTTTTGTGTGGTTTCTAACGAAATTTTTGTTCCCCTGAGGAGAAAACAATTAGGGCATGCACCTATCCTCTGGCAAGAAGCTACTTCTGGACGATCAGCTACAGATATAACTAGCACATTTTACGCATTTTTTTCTAACGGTTAAGGATGTTAGGCTCATAACTTTATGGTTGGATAACTTCAGCGGTCAGAACAAAATTGATCCCATTTTCTTTTTTGTGTTTATCAGTAATTCCCTGGAGGTAAAATTGCAAATCCTTCAAGTGAAGTATTTTTGAGCTTGACCATACCTTTATGGCCGTTGACTCCTTCCACCACCAGGTGGAAAAGTCACTCAAACGTATGACTAAACATTATGATTTCAAAGAGTTTTTGTTGGCAGTTTGGCAAGTTTTCCATAAAGTTAATGTCATTGAAATAAAGTAAATGATTTTAAAATTGAAGACATGAAGGTGGAAATTTTAAAACCACAATCCCACATCAACTCCAAAGCTGTAACCAATGAGAGAAAAAGTATTATTATTTCAAACTGCTGCCTGGTATGCCTTAGAGCCTTTGGAGCTTTTGGGAAAGTCTACCGGTTGCCACGGAAGGATACGATAGCGAAGAAAACTGATACTGTAAACTACCAATTTACTAAATTTTCATGTAAATTATTATTCTAAATTAGTACGTTTTGCATTATACAGTATTAGCTAAAATAAACAGTGCTGTAATTGTCTTCTCGATCAGCTGAGTCAATTGTTGATTGTTGCTACGGCTTCGTGTTCATTACTTCTTTATTATTTGAGGTTAGTTTTAGCTAACATGGTGCTGAAAATTTTCGAAAAACAGGTAGTGTTTTGACACAGCGAAAAGGTTTTCAGGTCGCTCAACTACTGTCTGTAATTTCAGTACTGTTTATTTTGGTGCATACTGTATAAATCTTAGAATTTTGGTTTTAAACTGAAAGTAATGTAAATCTAACTTGAGTTGCAAAGTAACATAATAAAATTGCAGATAAGACAATTGGTTTTATTTTATTACCATATTATCTTTGAACGGATATGTACTAAGTTCGTATTGAACAAAAAGTTTACATCTAGATGATTTGGTTTTCACGGCATCCTAAATTTCACAAATGTTAAATATCTTCAAACTATCGTTTTGTCAGATACGACTTTTATGCTTAACAGAGCAAAATACTCCGTTTAGAAAAAGAAATTAAATTTGAAAAACAACAGTAATCGATAAAATTGCTAATTTATTATAGTCATACCCCAAGTTACCAGTTTTATTGACACATAGTAAAATAGCTTGATTGTAGCATTATATGTTACTGCACATGATCGACTTAAACATAGAAAAAATAGTTTCTCGTATTATTTTAAAGAACAAGTCTGAGAATTTTTTTTTAAACAACTCATCTAACTAAAGCAAATCGTTAATTTTCAATAGTTTTTTGAGAGTTTTTCTAACAATATGTTACGGTTAGATGGCAGAAAAGTGCCTACCCGATTATCGGAAAATGGGCGTGTGTGTGAACCACAACCAGTGATCCCCAACAACGTCTTTTAAGATCACCAAGTTCCAAAGCTGACGAGAGAAACTAACTCGGAATTACAAGTTAACATCAAACATAACCAGTGCACAGAGGAAAAGAAACGCAATTATTATAGACACTCTATTTACTTGGTTACAAAAAGAAAAGTAATTAAATCAACATCAACCTCCTCCGAAACTTAAATTTGGGTAAAGAACGAAATTTATAACGCCCAACGTTCCTTTAGCACATTGGTCATGCAGTGAATAAAAAGTTGCCTATCCGAATGTATGTGTAAAATACAAATTCAATGGTTTTTATAAACAAAAATATTTTTAATTGAAATCGCGAGGCAATAGTTTTCATGAGGTATTTTCTAACAATAAAATGTTGAAATAACCAATATCTAAGGCCAACTGACTGGAATAGCTCTAAAAGGTATAACCTTGAAGAGGTTTAACCAGTAAATCTCAAGAAGTCATTGTATTTTGTTTATAGCAGACTCTACCAGCTTAGCTTATATCCTAATTGTAGACGAAATAGTTTGTAGTCTGTAATATAGACTCTAAAAGAAAAAAGAAATGGTTAAGAAAAACTGTGTTACCAACCAAAACATTAAAAAAAGCTTTGGACAAAGTGCAGCAGAATTCTCGGGAACGCAAACAAATAGCTATTATTACAACTAGGGCAATATGAATAAAATACTTCCCTGGGTTGACTAGATATATTTGTAAAAAATGCAAAAAAAATAAAGAAATAATGAGTGTCGCGTCAGATACGTTGCTAACTATGGTTGCTAAGAATTGTAAATACTAAAATTAAGCATTGTTCTGTTGAAATTATTTGCTATTTATTGTGAGCAAGGTGATAATAGCCAAGATTGTGTCAATTAGAAAAAACATCATTCTAACTTATACATACTATAAAACAAATTAATTATAGAAACAAACGAAGTGGGTAGATGGGTTAATAAATACAATAAAAAATAATTAAAATTATTAACGAACTAAAACAGTGCAGTCCGAAATAAGAATGGAAGGAATATCGTAATTCATTGTAATAGAATCATGAGAAGATGTCATTAACCATTAATATAAACTAAAAAACAGTAAATTGCCTGGTTTGGAAAACATATCTGTTTGGCATACTATGGTGGTGGTAGAATATTATTCCGACTAATGAATAGAAAATTAGTATTATTTCATCACTCTAAAAATGGAAATGGAAATAAACTCTCAGGTATCGACAAAATCTAACCATTGTTCTGAATAGATAGTGGTAGTTAGTCCAAGGGAGGTTAAAATTTGTAATTGACAATTATTATTCTGTGCAGTGAATAAAGCTAAAATTAACAAACATTTTTAATGAAATCGTATATGAGAAATACAAATTTGCCCCTCCTATAAGGAGGCTTAAATTCAATTAATTCACTAATCGAGGAGGAAATAAACCAACCTATGATCATCAATTCCTACAACCTAACATCTGTTTGGCTTTAAATAAAACATGCATCTGAAAAGTTCTGTTTACTCGTTATCCAAATTTAGATATTTATTGTAGCCTTAAACTAGCTAGAAAATTTCCTGTTCATAAAAGTCTGCCGCCCGGATCTGCAGCAATTTTAAATCGGCATATTGAATTTAGTTGTAGAAGACAAACCTAACCACTTCTTCATACGCATTGACAAGTGAAAATGACTGTAAAGTAAGTGGTTGAAAACGCCCCATTTAAATTGACGCAGGAGTTGCATTTTGAATAACCGCGATGAGCGTATAAATCGTAGAACTACTTAATAAACTAGCATGATTAATTT
The DNA here is from genome assembly GCA_030710515.1 of Abscondita cerata. Taxonomy (NCBI): domain Eukaryota; kingdom Metazoa; phylum Arthropoda; class Insecta; order Coleoptera; family Lampyridae; genus Abscondita; species Abscondita cerata. Next base: position 99,791 of record JALBCR010003713.1, on the reverse strand, counting down.
AGTTTGAGGCGATTATAACTCCTTCGTTTTCATAGTATTTTTATTTTTTGCACAAAAATATAAAATTTTGATTTGGTGATTTCATAAGTTTTAACATAAGTAGAATGAGCAATAAAATATGTAACTCGACTTAAAGGTTAAATTAAATTTTCATATATACTACCACCATTTACTGCTAGGCAGTATCTTAATCAATCGTAAAATTCATTTCGGACGTTTTGAAACATGCTAAGCAATCTCCTATAATGTTGCTCTTCGTAGTTCCTACTGTTTCAAAATCTATTGCTGTATAAATTCATAACGCTGACTGTTTCTGTATAAATAGTGCTTTTTAAATACATTCCAAAAATAAAACCATTTGGTGACAGATCTTTAGAACGTGGGATACATGACGAACAATCCACGCATTTAAAAAAAATTGCACTAGATTCTAATAATGCCCGAGAACTCCATCTAACTGATAAAAGATAACCTCTTTATTGGCTTCAGTTACAGCGGTTATGGTTGAACAAATTTGTTCAGTTAATAGACCCAGGTATCTTTTTCCCGTTAGAGTGTCGTTAATAAAAAAAGGTCTAATGATCTTATTTCCCAAATTTCCTGCCCACATATTTATGGTACTTTTGCCTAAAATGTGTGTTGCGCTTAATGTAAACATGAAGATTATTACTAGGGCCTTATACTTTTGAATATTCTTGCTATAGTTCTTATGCTAAGGTTAGTATTTGTTTCAAACGCTCCTTGAACGTTTATTTCTAAGACTTCGTCAAATTCTCGTACAACTACATGTCGCTGAATTCAGCGTAAACTATTCACCCAACCAGTACTTCAAAATGTATCTAACTACTGTCAACACCTTTCGTCTTAATAAAAGACGGTAAAGACCTCCGATACAAATTAATACTTAAGTATCACAAAATCATTTTATTTGTTTCCTCCGTTGTATAATTATTATTTATTTTTGAAGATTTAAAGGACCTTATTGGCAAAAACATAACAACATTGTTGGATTCATAGAACAGTTTTCCATTAATTGTTCCTATGTACTGTAATATCATTTCCGCTCTGTATACAATCTTACTAATAATAATCAAATAAGTTTGTCTTGGTTCACTTCAACTATGATGCTACTTTGTATTAGGCAATAAAAATAGAAAATCTACCAAATCTCTAAAAATGTTAGCCAAAAGATGTTTCAACTGTTAGAGTTAACGTGAATGTAACCCAACAACCCTCTAACATAGCATAGAAAGTATAACTTTTAAAGATTACAAACACGGCAACTCAGCGATTCTAAAAGACAAGCTACAATGCAGTATACGGTAAACAAACGCATAATTACACCGCACCGATCTTTTCAACCACATATAAATAAGGGTAACTGACAACAATAAGGAGAATTTAGAGAGTCGGAATCGAATTCTAAGTTCGTCAGTATAACTCACATCGTATAGTACAGAAATGTTGCATCCGTACATGGGTATATCTCAAATAAATTGTTCCAGCGAAATATCGAATATTAATAATAAAATAAGTGGAATTGGAAGTCATGTTTAAGTATGGATCGTATTAGCTCTAGGACTATGACAAGCAGTACATAATTTCGATTTTTTAAAATATGTATACAGGGTGTCCCAGAGATCACTCTCCAGGTTTGTATTTCCGTTATTTTTTATTTTATTATTATTTTTTTAATTTTTGTAAATGAGATTGAATTCTCTATAAGATAAGTAAATACAATTTTCAAATTCTGCACTTGTATAATGGTAGCGATATTAAACTTTTTTTTCAAATAGCGTAATATACTTTTTTTAATATTTTAGATAGTACCTTTGTTCTCTTTACAACCATATAAAAAGGATGGGTCCTACATAAGAACTTTTGATAGAAAAATACGATTAATAGTTGAAGGTAGGTTTGCCATGGAAATAACTGATTTTTGTCATTTTTATCTAGGAGCCTATAAAAATAATGCGTGAAGTTAGTTGTCAAATTGATTTTCCTAATTTTTGCATGTTTCGTTTATCATATTATATAGGGTGTCTCAGAAATCACTCTCCATTCTTGTGTTTTCGTTATTTTTTATTTTTATTATTTTTTTTCAATTTTGTAAATGAGATTAAATTCTCTATAAGATAAGTAAATACAATTTTCCATTATAACATAATCACAAAAATTATAATCACATTAGCATCATGTTGCACTTTTCGGAACTGGTATAATTCATATTTATTATGATAAACGAAACACTAAAAAGTTAGGGAAATTAGTTTGACAACTAACTTTACGCATTGTTTTTATAGGATCCTAGATAAAATGACAAAAATTTCCATGGCAAAGTCAGCCTCAGTTATTAATCGAATATTTCTAAAAATTCTTATGTAAGACCCATATTATTTTATATGGTTGTAAAGAGAATAAAAGGTACCATTCTACAAATGCAGAATTTGAAAATTGTATTTACTTATCTTATAGAGAATTTAGTCTTATTTACGAAAATTAAAAAAAATAAAAACAAAAAATAACGGAAATACAAGCCTGGGAAGAGATCTCTGGGACACCCTGTATGCAGTTACGTATGCGACGTTAACTTATGTGACTTTAACTTATGTAACATTCGGCCGTTAAATATTTAAAAAAAAATCATCAAAGACAGACACATAAAGAAGCTAACTTTGTCTATACTTAAGACTGACAATGTTAAGTAATGATTCTAAATCAACAATCGTTCAAATTGCAACAACAAACTAATACATTCGGTAACTTAAGTAGCATATGATAAACATACGTACTGGTTTATAGGACTTAGATTTTAGTTATCCATTTTATTTGTTCACATACAAATATTAAATTGGTAGCAAACTTACAATACAACTTACATCTAAATTGAAGGGTAACTTGTGTCACTATTACATGGAGGGACAAAAAACCCAAAATAAAATTGAATTTTAGTATTCCAATGATGTTAACACAATTTTAAGGGTAAACTTAAATATATTGTTTAGTTGATTAGACACTGATAGTTACTTTTTCAACAGATATTTTGCTGATATATTGATTAATGTTAGGATATCTCAGTTGGTGACCGGTAACTTATGTAGAAAAAATTAACAGATTTAGTTTTTGGTAGTTACAGTTCCTTACCAGCTAGCTTACATTATCCTCACACTAAAGAAAAAACTTAAAAAAAAAATAAGTTTTCAGAAAACAGGTGGCTACAGTAACGGAACAAGTTGTATGAGAACTGACCATATATTCAGCATTGAGTATTCGCGTTTGTGTAAAGAAATGTATATCTTCACTAGTAATACATACTGTATAATAAACCTTGTAAAAATTGAGGCTTCCACGACCGGTGTCATTATTAAAGCAAAGAACGTATTCCGTGATTGGACCGTGTCGAAAAGATAACTTACATTTTGCCATCTGTCGTAAGGAGCTTCATCAAGACGGGAAACTTAAAACAAACCAATAGAAGGTAGACAACTAAAAGTTAGGTAATCAACTTGTCACCTTTCTTTTAGTTTGTTTCAAGTTTCGCCCTAATGAAGACCTTACGATAGGGCGCGAAACTTTAGCAACTAAGATTACATTTTAGACACGGTCCAATCCCGGAAGACGTTTGTATTTTTGTTTCTATAATAAAACTTGTAGACACTGTAACAGGTGTCCACCGTACAATGACCCAATCAATTTGTGACTGCTACGCGGTACGCCTTTTTCTGTTAACGAACCATTTAGACCAATTCCGTTTCAATGCTTCAAGTTTTTATTTTAGTACTAAAAAAAAGGTGATATGTTTACACATTTGAATGGCTACTTTGTATGGTGCAGTGATCGTAGACATTTATGTTCACCACAGCAGTATCTTTGGCAGATATTGTTATTCCTGGGAGTGAATCTGTGGAAATAGTTTGAGTTGTAATATCTTGTAAACCAAGCCTCAATATAAAATTTTACAAGAGGGAGAAAGTTAGGTAATTAAATGTTATATCCAAAAACAATATTATAATACCATAAACGTGCGTAGACAAAGGATTGGGGGTTAATATAAATTTACCGCCCCCTCCCCGCTGTTCGTGCTTGAACTATTTTACTAAAATTATACAAAAAGTGTGTCGACTTAAAAGATACATCTGTACCAAATTGCAAATAAATATCTGTAGAAGTATTTGGTAGTTATTAATAAAAATCAATTTTTCTAATTTTATTTTTGACACCCTGTATTTCAAAACGACACTCTCAAATTATCCAATTATTTTAGTTACAAAATGTGTGGTTAATGTTTTGACCTACTAATATGCAACACCCTGTATACCAGTGAAATCTTAATTGACAATTTGAATTAAAATTTAATCAGTAGTACCAACTTTATTTTGACATCATACATCATATTTTTATCTGATTTATACATATACATATAAAATTTATATAAATAGCATTAGTTTTACCGAAATAGAAAAAATAGTATAAAAACTCGTTACGTAAGGCCTTTATCGCACTTATCCTTTAGAAAACTCCACGTGGATGCGTGCGAAAAAGAAGTGCGTTGTTGTTTAATATACTATTATAAATCGAATGTATTTTAACGTGAATCAAGTCCCGTTAAAATAAAACCCCAAATTACTAAGACGCCCTCTGTGCAGTAGGGTTCTTGTCTTAAATATAATTACTTTAATACATATTTAACAAGTAAATAAATACCCTTTATATATAATAATAAATTAACGTTATATAAAGAGAATTTTTAAAATTAAATTGTTTATTACGACTTAAGAAAATAAATAATAAAACTGAAATAACGTAATTAATTTACTCCAATTAACATTTGCAATCTCTTAAATGTAGCGACCACAAGAATGAACAATACAATTAATTATGAAATAGTATTTATAAGCAAAACAATTACTCAGTGTTATTACTTGCTGTTTTGAAACATATGATTTTGTTGCAGCCCTATATTTAGTTTACTTTAGTAAATGATAAATAAGCGCCAAATTTTCTTATATGAATAAACGCTTCCGTTTATAGTTTTGCAAGTTTTAATTAAATTAACTATTTCTTCTAGTAGAGATGTTTAGTAGGTCAGTACAATAATTGTTCAAATAATTGTAGAGTCAAGCGAGTAATTCCCATGAAAGAGATCAATACTAGTCGCCCACTTACTTTATTCAATATAGCAATGTACTTTCTAAATTTGCTCTACGCTAAAAAACATTTTCTTTAAATTTTCTTTAAAAAAATTTACTAAATATTGTGGGATAACGATAGACGATATTATACAAAAACGTTTAAGAAAAACTAAATGAACGAAAAAAAATATTTTATTTATATTTTTAATTAAATTAAGATTTTCTCTTAAGTTTTGCATGCCAGTACGCTTAATTGTCCTTTTAATTCAAATTCTGAAATTTAAAGATTCTAATTATTCGCTATGTAGCCAAAGCTTCAACTGTTGTAGCACTGGCTGAGTTAAATAAAATCATTTAAACAGAAAATTATTTTTTAGGTCTAGTCATAAGCAAACATTTTCAAACATAGCCTTATCTCCGTTTATGGCTAACCTGTTTATCGGTAAATTTGAAACTGGTTTTAGATAATTTTTCTAGAATTTGGTTTAAATGTCGTCTACCCTATGGTTATTTTCAAGCATATACATGGCAACACTGGATGATGATATTTCACATAAGCTAAGTGCTTTTTAAACGAGTTTAAATAGATCTCTTGGTTTGCCTTATACATATTTGGTTACAGTCTTTACAATTTATTTTATAGATTCTGATTTATTACACATTTCTATTGGGTCTTTCGGATTGCCTAAAATGTTTTGCAAGTTGTTACTTCTAGAAATTACTGTTTTATAATCAAATTTTGAAAATATTTTTGTAGACCTCAATCAACACAATTAGTAGTGCATTACTAAGTATTAACATTGATTTTAATTCAGCCCTAACAAGCATTCAAAAACTTAAAACGAATTGAATTCTTAATTCGGATGGTCTTCCCCAACTGTTCCACGTCATATAGTGTTTTCCATCGAAGTGAAAAGTGGGCTTGATTAAAAAATGCTAAAAAGTTGTAATGCTTTTTTATTTATAATTATTATTTAACATAGGTATTTATTTGTTTATTACAACCATCAAACAGAAATGTGCCATGCATGGATGTGGAATAACGGGTGTTCAAATAAAAAATGGGCTGAATAGGTCTTGAAATTTTCTTTGAATTTGATAATTAGGTCGCCAGCTGATACAAAGTTTAGGTTAGAATTCAAGGCTGGTTTTATGCAGGACGTTTATGCACGAACACAAATTGACTGAACTGTCATACGTGTGTTTAACCAATTAGTGCATATTATCCAGTTTAAACGGATGCTCATTTAACAGTCGCATGTGTTATTATAAACACAACGTATAAAAATACAGAGGACGAGTGGTTGCTCAGATGAGTGTTTAATAACAAAGTGGTATATGCTCTTATTACTATTTATGTAATTAGTGAACGATTTTCTGCAAATCGACCCTTCAATTTACACCCGAAGAGGTAACGGGTAGGTTATAAATAAGTTATTTTGTCTAAACACCCGAAATGTAAGGGAACGTTTTCAACAAAATTTATACTAGCTGCAAGGAAGTGAATGGTGGTCATTTCCATCATTTAGTAAACTAATCACAAGAGTTAGCAGTTTTTCATTGTTTTTTTACATTAGCTCTTCCACTACTTTATATCTTATTTGTTATGTAACACCCTTACATCCACATTTAAAATCAGAGGGTTGTGCTTTCCACCGGTAGGGGGCTGAAGTTGCACGGATAAAGAAAGCAGGTCGAGCGTTTACCCAGGTTTTTCATTTTAAAGTTCTTAAATCGAGGTGGAAAGTTTTGGTTGCACCACCTTGTGTGTCGGGTCCGTTATAAAGGGCGTCGTTATTCTGTAGTAATAATGATGGTTTTACAGATTGTTTTTGAGAAACTTTTGCAAGTTTTAGAAGAAATTGACATTGATGTTTAATTTGACGTATATGCCATACCCCAGAAGATGGCAACGATACCGATATGGACGAAGATTTAAGCGACGACGAACATGTTACGGATGTCAACTGTTTAGGTCAAAACTACTTGTAAAATTGAAACAAAAATACTGCTCAACCTACAACAGAAGAACCAACACCCTCTTTGTTTCCATTGGGATTCTAGTAACGAAGAACTCCTATGAAAACATGCTTGAGTCAATCAAAAAATTAATTAAAAAAGATAAAGATAAAACAAATTATGACTGGTCACATAACAAATACAAAAAGTGTATATGTTTTTGATTATCAAATACCTATGGATATTGATATTACGTTTTTTTAAATTATTTGTTTAGATGTCATTTCTGTGACAGGCAACTTATTCACTTAAGTAATCTTTGCAGAAAGGTATTTACCAACCACCTGTTATTAAAAGCAATACTCGTAAGCCCGCTTTACAATATAAAAACTTTATTTTAAAGAGATCGTCGTGTCCCATATTTTATTTCTTGAGTGTACAGTGTGTCTTTCGTTGCAATTGCAGGGTATCTCCGTTGTTAGTGAAGATAGAAGTTTGCGGTCTTTGCAAACCTGTGCCAGTTTTTAAAACCCAAAAGAGTGTTGCCAGTGCCAATGTTACGAGCTTGGTCCAACGGCCTAAGAGTAGTGTAGACAAGCAATGTATTTCAGCAAGACGAATGCCCTGCACATTGGACAGCACGCGTAGCTAAGTAGCTAAATTCTGTGTTCTCAGAAAAGTGGATAGCTAGAAACGGTTCAATTAAGTGGCCTCAAGGTCGCCCGACCTCACCATATTAGATTTCTTTTTTATGGGGTCGTCTCAAACAACTGGTTTACTCTCGACCAATACCCAACAGTAGAAATATAAGAAACGCAGTAACACAAATACGCATAGAGGAATTCGGAACAGTTTCATAGGATTCAGACGTCGCATAGAAAGATGTGTAGAAAATTGTGGCGGTTGCTTTGAATAGATAATTTATTGCAGTACAATCTTGTGTTACGTTTTGTAAGTTAAATTTGCGGTAAATACTATTTGTTTCGTTCAATGGTCTACAAATAAAAACTTTAATAAATGAATTAGATACCTACAATTTATTTTGTTCAATCTAAAACAGACAGTTTAATGAAAGTAGGTAGATCGTTCTGAAGTTTGGTATACAGCCATGATTTGTCATTATGAACAACTTTTCTTAGTAACATTTTTCCATACCGCAAACCAAAAGGGTACTTTACTTGAAAGAAAATAATTCTTGCTTCACCGTCACGGCCATTTTGTTTTTCAAAAAACGAAAAAATTCTTAAAATTTGTTTCACGCCAAGCATAGCTTAATTCCAGAATCTTGAAATGAAATTCAAAAAATGTTAGTCCATTACACCTCTTGTAACATCAATCATGGGACACACTGTATATAAGGTATTCCATAAGAAAAAAACTATCTGAAAAATTCTCAGTACGCCACTGGGTTTAACGAAAAGTTTACATAAGGTGCTATTTTCCCGTTTCCCTAACTCTGAAAGCAAAGAAACTGCTGGTGGAGTCTCAAAACAACAAATTTTTAAAAACGACTTGTAACTAAGAAACGAAGTTTTGAATGCACAATCAATTGTTTCTTGAAAAAGTAGGTTCATGGGGGTAATTTTTTCTGTGGTGCTCGACTGGAACGTTAGGGCCCCTCTAAAGTATGGCAATGGTCGTTTTTATCATGACAAATACATGCTTATAAGAAAAGTGATGCATTATGAGATACCATTCTAGAGTCAAGAAAACAAAACCAATAAAGTTTTATAACTTTTGGTGGACCGGAAATAGCTACATGCCAGACGATTTGAAAATTTAAAACCGACATTTTTGTCATAATTGCTAAATTGAAATAGGACGTCAACCTTTGTATCATAAACAAAGAACAAAAGATAATTCCCACTCAAAAAAAAATCCGGCAAAATGTGGCTAAGTATGTTTTTATGATACTATATACTATAACCAAAGAATTTAGTGTTGTATATATTCTCTTGTTTTTTATAATTAAACCACATTCAACTCTCTCGCAACTTGTGAAAAAACCGATCTATAAACTGCATAGATTTTGAAATTGCCTTATCTATGTTTTAATGGTACTTATTTTAATATCCGTTTTCATTTTGTCACTAGCAACTTTTTTTGATAGCTTCTTCCAACAATTTAACAAAATCCTAGATGTATTCTTTTTAACTTTTTTATTACGGTATATTCCATTTTTTCTCTAATTAACGTTTACTGTGTTATAACACATATATAATAATACTCGAGAAATATTTTGTATTTTCATTGAGAGTTTGTGGTAAACCATAGTTTCCTAAATTAATTGAAAACCAAATGTAATTCGATTTTATATTAATTTGGTTTGAAATTAATTAATTTAAATACAAGCTTATTTGTGCCATTTGTTCTATACATGATTTTACTAATTATTTCAAATATTATAAATTTGATTTATTTATGTAGTTGTGTGAACATTTATATCAGTTACCGGTTATATCAATATAGAAACTATAGCAGTATTATAAATTGTTTATATTATATTGTATTTCTAAAACAATCGTAAGACATCTATAATTGTGTAAAATTTTAGGAAAATAAATAACATTATTATTATTATTATTATTGTAATTAATTGTCACTAAGATATTTAAGTTACTTTAAGATAGTGTATCAGCAATGCGGTTATAAATTTGTTTATTGAGCATTGACATCACAACTACTGTTAATAAGTTTGAACGGATGATAAAAATCGCCAAATTGATTTAAATATAGAATGTGGTAAATCAAAATATTTAAGCAAAAAACATGTTTGATACGTATTTGTAACTTGGAAGCTCCCTTAGTCATTAGTAGTTCATATTTTAGCGTCAGTCAAATACCAAATTTACCATAAAATACTACATTAAGGGTTTTAAATTATAAGTGAAATGCGTCTCTTACGACGTCTCGTGTATAAAGAACACGTACAAATAGTATAAACTAAGAAATGCAGTTAAGTGTAACGACAGTGAATGTGCGATATAAGCGATAACATTAAACGCATAACACTCGTCTTGATAACAAGCCAAGTATTTATCTAGAGTAGCATACACGCAACGAAAGAACACCTGATGCGCATTCGCACTTATTATGAGCTCATCAGAGGTGTATACTTAAGTGCGGTATACAACTGTACAAGAAGGCGGTTGGTCTTTTGAACTCTCGTGGAGCAATGATATAAATTAAATGCGTGTATTACGACAACTCGTGTATAAAGAACACGTACAAATAGTATAAACTAACTGTTATCGACACGAGTGTTAAGCATTTAAAGTTATCGCTTTTGATAACGATAATGCACATAAAGATTCACTGTCGTTACAGTTAACTGTCGGCATTTCTTAGTTTTAAATTTTGCTTCCATTATATCAACATAATTAAACAACACTTTACTTATATGGCAGAATGTCATTATAGTAAGATAATGTTTGCTCTTACTTGAAACAATAAAAAACAAAATCAATCGGTTCTAAAAGTACTGAAAATGTAAATGAGTTTTTCTCAATCTCACAAAATCCCACTCAATTTAATATGTTTATACAAAACTATGTGGTTCTTACTAAGGGTTTAATCAACTGTCAATGAACAAAATAGAATTAAACCAAAATTCGTTTGGCTTTATTTTATCTTAACGTTATTATGCCGTAACCGATTTAATTACCTACAACGATAATAATTTGCAAAACGGTTTTTTGTAAAATTTTTTAGTTAATAAACTCTTCTCTCACTTTTATCTAAAAACATCTTTACTAAATAAGCTCAATTGCGATGGCTAAATTAAAATAGTTTTAATCAAACTTTAATTAAAGAAAAGCATAATTTTATTGGTTTCATCTAGCAAAAATTGAAACAGGAGTATTAATGTAAACAAAAAGGAAGATAACTGTTTGGTGAAAGTTGGGAGAGTCTAAAATATATATATTTGTTCTATAATACCCAATAGTTTTGTAGAAGTACGGTACGTCTATACGACATCGGAATATAAACTTCATCAAATTGAGATCGTTTATCTCGTATACCATTAGTTAAAGTATATTTATTTGCTGAGGCTACAATTATTAGTTTATCAAATGTAATTAAATTTTTTTCTAATGTAGACTCGATTTTTAATTTTCTAATTATGCTACACCCCTGCTTAAAAGTAATAAGCAAACAAATTTATATAGTAACGAATTGCAAATATGTACCGATAAACAGAGGTGAAACAATTGTGTTCTTTAATAAATGAAAAAAATACATTTAGGTTAAAATTGAATACTTCACCAATTTATTTGTTACTTACAATATAACAATTTGATATATTTTCTGAGCAATAACTTATAACTAATACTAATAAAAAATGTGTAAGCAGTAGTCTCCTCAATATACTACTGTAGACTGTACTTTATAACAACAACGTCAAATAAAAATTAAACATTAAAAACTTAAATAAATATTTAGTTAAAATGGTAGTTATTTGTGTAAATTCGAATTAGTCACAGGAAATAAATGAATTTGAAAAAAATTACTTTATAGTAAAAGTCAAATTTATGGAAGAACTCGATTTAATTGTATAAAAATATCTCCGGGGATCTTAGCTGGTCGCTTAGAAATGGTCTCACTAAATGTAATAACCTTCAGAAAACGATTCCATCAAGTCAATAATGAAAGGCTTTTCTTGTTTTTATTCTCTATCTTTCATTATTTTTAACTATTGTGCGTCTGCAATGATAACATAAAATAATGCAATAAAGATTGTCGCATTGGTTCATTACGTTTCAACAACTATATATACATGTAGATACTCAAAATTCTTTCATGTATGTATGGTTAAAGACTCACAAGTATTTTTAAACTTTAAAAGTAATTAATGATTATTATTGACCAATTATTTTAATTTAGTAGTAAGATAAGTAGGTTTCAGTACCCATTGAACTCAGTATCAACAACTTTTGATGGATAGCAATTTTATTTTAAATAAACACTGTAATGATCCTTGAATACGCCTGACTAGTGCAGTTTTTATACCATTTATTTTATAATTTCGTGTATGGACTTCCCGTTGAAATATTTGTTTAAAATTTGGAATAGGGGATTGCTCGAACAGTTCTATTTAATTAAAATATTTCAGCTCTTCTAGCACTTCGGTTACACCGGAAGTTGGCTACCAACTTTTTACTTTAAATGAATGATATATTTTTTTGTATATTTGGATTGTACTTTAAAATCTGAGTTACTTTCATGTAGCACAACCTATATGAAAAATTAATAGTTTTTGAGATATTCTCATTTTTTTGAGAAAAATTGGTTTTGTAGTATTGTTTTCAAACGCTTGTCAATGATTGAAAAAAGAAAGTTATAGTAACAAAATTTGGGCTATACTTAGGAGGACTGTTAAGTTTTAAATGATGTGTAAATTAACATCTCATTATTTACAGGGTGTTCAAAATGTTTGGCTAAATCTGACTAACTTCAACTACCCAAAAGTCAATTTTTTAAATGGAACTCTCTGGTGATGGACAAAATTAAGTGGTCTTTCAATCTTTATAAGGGTTCCCTATACCTATCTGTTACCATTTTCCTGCTATCGAAGTATTTACATTTGATACACAATATTTTTCTATTTTATTAAATAATTTCTGACTAGTGGCCTGTGGAAATTAAAACAATGTGCCTTATTTATCAAACTTGTAAACGTCGACGTGACATTATACACGATATGGAAATTCACCAAGAATATTTGAATGAAGACATACTAAATTTATTTTTATTCATGGAGAATGTTACAAGATTATTGAAAGAACGTTTGCTTAACGAGAGTATCCCACACTTGCGACCTCTAAATAAAACTACGTTTAAGAGAATAAAAGCAAATTTTAAACAATTTGAAATTCAATGCACTAGACCACGCCCCAAGGTAGTCACCGGTGATAAAGACAACAAAATAAATGTATTGACATATTTTAACATTCTCCATAAATAAAAAATAAATTTAGATATGTCTTCATTTCAATATTCTTGGTGGATTTCCATATAGTGTATAATGTGTCACGTTGACGTTTACAAGTTTGATAATTAAAGCACATTGTTTTAATTTCCACAGGCCACTAGTCAGAAATTATTAATAATATAGAGAAATATTGTATGTCAATTTAAATACATCGATAACAGGAAAATATTGGCGATAGGTATAGGGAACCCTTATAAAGATTGAAAGACCATTTAATTCTCCATCACATAGAGCTAACAACAGATACAACGTGTTCATTTAAAAAAACTTTTGGGCAGTTGAAGTTAGTCAGATTTAGCCAAACATTTTGACCACCCTGTAAATAATGAGAAGTTAATTTACACATCATTAAAAAACTTTAACGATCCTCTAAGTATAGCCCAAATTTTGTTACTATAACTTCTTCTTTTCAATAATTGATAAGCGTTTGAAAACAATACTACAAAACCAATTTTTCTCAAAAAAATGAGAATATCTCAAAAACTATTGATTTTTCATGTAGGTTGTTCTACATAAGGTAACTCGGATTTAGCGTAGAAGCTCAAATATACAAAAAACTATATCATTCCGTTTAAAATAAGAAAGTTGGTAGCCCACTTCCGGTGTAACCGAAAGTGCTAGAAGAGCTGAAATATTTTAATTAAATAGAAGTTTTGGTAATCCCCTATTCCCAAATTTTAAACCAATATTTTAACGAGAACTCCATAAACATCTAATGAACAGGTTAGCTGAATCACCCTACACGAGAATTTATAAGATTATTTGTTATGTCGTGCACTTCATCTTTATTTTTACATATAATATTAAATTTAGAAACGTTCCTAATAATATAATTATTATTTTTTTTTTTTTTTGATAAAAGAAGCAATACAGTGTGTCCTACGTTGAATAACAACGATTGATTTCTCGGAAACTAAGCGTCTACTCATTCTGTAAACTTTGTCACATGCTAATGTCAACAGGACCAACTCAGTTAAAATATTTTCAAGATGGTGAAACTTCCGGTTATACCGGAAGTAACTATCAACTTTGTTATTTTAAACAGAACACCCTATATATTCTTGCATTTTTAGATTCTACAACAAATTTTAAACATTTTCGATGTATAATGTTCTATACCTAAGTGAAGCCGTTTCTGACTTATTCAAGATTTTATGTCAAAAATGACATTTGCAGACGAACACAGAAGTATCAATTTTACCTATACGGGAACTCGTGTTATTTAATTTGAGGTGACTTCTTGTAGGGAAGAATTACTTTAACAGATTTTTTATGCCATTACAATAAATATTAATACAGAGTGGTCAAACAAGAAAGGCAAATATTTTATTGAAAAACTCGTCAAAAATTGATTTTTTTAAATGGAAACGCCCTATTTTATCTTATCTTATTTCGTTTATCATAAAAATTAACAGTGACTTCATGTAGGGTAGTTTATTCCAAAATTTGTAGTTTTTGAAATATTCACAATTTACAATTTCATCAATAGAAACACAGGTATCAGTTAGCAAGGCCAGCCATAGAATAGAATGAAGTGGTATAGAAATGTTTTCAAAGTTTTGTATAAATTATTTAATACTGTTGGGTGAAGGTTTCTGTTTATCAGGATATCTACCAGCAAATATTTCGCATGTTCTTGATGAAACTTTCTAACATTCGCCATAAATAATAAACAAATTTAAATAATCTTCTTGCGTATAATTCTTTGGCCTGACATAATTGTTGATAGCTGTCAAATTACAAGAAACAAGTGACTAATTGACGTTTCTTGAGCACTTGACATTATTCTGTGGCTGGTCTTGTTAACCGATACCTGTGTTTCTATTGATGAAATTGTAAAATTGCAAATATTTCAAAAACTACAAATTTTGGAATAAACTACTTTACATAAAGTGACTGTTATTTTTATGATAAACGAGATAAGATTATAAAAATAGGGCGTTTCCATTTAAAAAATCGATTTTGACGAGTTCTTCAATAACATTTTTACCTTCCTTGTTTGACCCCCTGTATTATTATTTATCATAGGTAATTCTTCCTCTACAAAGAAGTCACCTCAAATTAAATAATACGAGTTTCAGTATAGGTAAAATTGATACTTCTGTGTTGGCCTGCAAATGTCATTTTGACATAAAATCTTGAATAAGTCAGAAACGGCTAGACTTAGGTATAGAACATTATACATCGAAAATGTTCAAAATTTGTCGTAGAATCTAAAAATGCAAGAATATATAGAGTGTTCTATTTAAAATAACAAAGTTACTTCCGGTATAATCGGAAGTGCCACCATCTTGAAAATATTTTAGCTGAGTTGGCCCTGTTGACATTAGCATGTGACGAAGTTTTCAAAATAATCAGACGTCTAGTTTCCGAGAAATCGATCGCGGTTATTCAACGTGGGACACCCTATTGCTTTGATAAAGATCGGTTTTTTCGATTACTTAAAGCATGAAAATGTATGCCCTTATTTATAAACGAACCTTAATCTTAGAGTTCCGTAACCCGGGATTTAAGTTTAACTTATTAGAAAATTTTGGCAGCTTCCATTCCTTCGTGAGAATTTATTTTCTATTGGTCGTAGTAGGGGAACACAAAATTGACGTGACACTTTTCCGCATATAAAGTTTACCTATTTTATTATTATACAGGGTGTTAATAAACAAACTTTACAGACGCTGAGATGTCATAGTGGAGATAAAAACAAGAAAAAAATCCTAATACACAGAGGTCCAATACTCATTGGTTTTCGAGATCTACAATTTTTTAATTTGTCATTAGCATGAACGCGATAAAAACGGATGTTTAAAAAATTCCATGTCGATAAACCTTTTATGACTTATTGGTATTTTTGCAATGGTTCTATTTCCTTATGCGGAATACGCCGATATGCAATTACCTATGTTATGTCGAAGCTCGTCGAAATTTGCGTGACCGTCGACCGTAGGATGAAAAAACAGGATGCTTTAGTAATAATAATATAGTTTATTGAGCTTAAATAAACTATGTAAACAATGTTGTAGTATAAAAATTAAATTAATAAATCATTATATATCGAACAGTGAGAGATTGCAGCACCAAGAGGAGTAACCTGCAGATTGGTTGTATGAACAACCATCTGACAAAATCGGCACCCCTAGTAACTATTAGTAGTGAGTAAGGTCAAAAGAAAAAGATCACAAGAACCAATGTTAGACAAACATAAGATAGAACTACAATGCGATGAATAATTCAGTAAGTGCTCAGTGTGTGTTTATTAAATTGAATTTAGTACGAATCACAGATTGCTCTGTTTCAATAGTGACGTAAGTTTACTTTTAAAACTTGACAACAAACATTGTTTAATAGAATCCGGTCTAAGATTTGAATAGGATAAGCATTTGTTTAAAAAATGCTCTTTTAAAGCTTTCACGAAGGAAAGAAAGAATATGTAAACCGTCCTTCTTTCTTTGACATTATGCACATCCGTTCTGAATTTGGTCTTATTATAAAGGCAAGGTAGTGTTTTCATCTTTAATATTTTTATGATAGGTACGAAGCGAGTGGAAGGCCCTGCGCCGCTTCATACACAACCAGCCTGCCCTCTCGACAAAGTGCGAGACATGCTTAAGTCGTCCAGCACCATATATGAAACGCAAACAGCTATTTTGCACTACTGGTACTCTTCGTTTTTCACTATAAAGTAAACAGTTATTGTAAATTACATCACAGAAATTGAATCTTGATATTATTAAAGAGTCGCACAAAATTTTCTTAGATGAATGGTCGAGGATATGGCGATTAACGTATAAAACTTTAAGAGTGAAGTAAGAATTTCTTATGAGGTTATTGATGTGCGGTGTGAATTTCAAATCTGTGTCCAAGATTCCTTATCGTTTCAACAAATGGTAATTGAAAATGATTTATAGTGAGATTAAGCCGCTGTAATGCAATATCACAATCTTGTTTTTTACCGAACAGAATTACTGAACATTTGTTAGGATTAATGAACAATTGATGTCTAAGCGAAAATCTATAAAGTGTACTGAGATCCAAGTTGATTTCATCAATACTTTTATGTAAACTTTTAGAGTTAAACCGTTTGAGTAATTGCGTATCATCACCAGAAGGATAGACTTTACAATTTTTGATGCAATTGAAAAGGTTGAAAAAGTTGAAGAGGTATATATGTTATAAAATAAGGGATCTAATATACTGCCCTGGGGCACTCCTGAGGTCACTTTCGTCGTCAAAGATAAGGTGCCTTGAAAACTAACAAGCTGTTTCCTGTCAGTCCCTCCAATACTGATTTAATGCAATATGCCTAATAAAAGATTATGATTGATGGTATCAAAGGCTTTGTAGACATCAATCAGAAA
The DNA here is from genome assembly GCA_030710515.1 of Abscondita cerata. NCBI lineage: Eukaryota > Metazoa > Arthropoda > Insecta > Coleoptera > Lampyridae > Abscondita > Abscondita cerata. Next base: position 82,353 of record JALBCR010003713.1, on the reverse strand, counting down.
TAAATAAGCCAAACCTCCCTTAACCAAGAATCTAAAAATATTATCAGACCCCTAAAGAACTCCAGTGCAATCATAGCCCGATCAAAAACCGCACTGGTAATCAGGAATGATTTTAAATTTTTCCAAGTAGCACAGAAGTTGTTCAGTTGTTTCAAATACCTTTGAAAAAACAGGTAGTATACTAATCGGCTTAATATCACTGAATTCTGCAGTGTCCCTCTATTTTGGAATAGGAATAATCTTTGCAGTCTTCCAACATGTTGGGAAGCAACATGCCAAGATTGAAAAGTTAATAATGTGACGAAGATAGTGTAGAATAAAGAACCACAAAATTATCATATCATCAAACCCAAGAGCCTTAGAGAAAAATAATTCAAAACGCGTTCTTAATATTAAACTCTGACACGGAATTTAAACATTTCCAGAACATTTTCGTGGATATTAGTATTATAGTGATTTAAAGGAGTTCAAAATCTGGATCGTCTGACATCTAAACAGAAGAAAAATGCTGATTTAAGTCATTAAGGTTACTAAGCTGAACAAATAATTTTTATGACAATAAATAATAAGTTTCTTAAATGATGACCATATTTTTTTTCTTTCTGTATTGCAAATCTAGTGTAATTTTTAACTGTTTATAATAGTTGAAATCATTAATATTGCGACTACGTTTATATTTAGAGTATGCTTTATTACGTAATTTCATCATCAATTTAACATTGTCAGTTATCCATGGCTTGTAAGAACGTTTAAAAACAGTAATACAGGGAGCATGAATATCAAATAAAAGTAAAATATGACTGCTAAAAAATTTAATTTATCATTAATATTATTGAAATCAAACATTGCAAACCATATGATTGAATAAAGATCCGAAAGATAATTATCTTTATGAAAATATTTAAAGCTACGATATGTGTGACTAATTGGTAGTTGTACGCGTTGACGAAGAAAGACATTACAAAAGACAAGTACGTGATCAGCAATATCGTGTACCGCCACAACGCCAGAATCCTCCACATCAGTGACCGTAAAACACATAACTAAATGAATGGTAGTAGCAGAATTTGCTGTGACCTTAGTTGGCTCATTAATAATTTGATGCATATTAAATATGTCAAGAACCTCCGAAAGTCGTTTTGATAAATAGGTAACTGCTAGTCCTAGAGCAGTCAATGTTGAAATCACCCAGGCAAATGAGCTCATCAGAGAAAGGCGCGAATGTGGCTAAAGATTCATCTAATTTTTCAAAGAATGCATTTATGTTACGATTGGGGCAATAAATAATTCCAATACTAATATTCTTATTATCAACATTAAGTTTTAACCACAACTGCTTCAAGCTATTGGTTATGTCGTTGAGGACAATGTCATAATTAAATGAACTCCGTACAAAAACTCCAACTCCACTTCCTCTGGCAGATCTAGCAACATGATAAAAGTTATAGTTTTTGGATAATAATTTGATCTAAATCAAAATTGTGGTGAAGCCACGTTTCTGTAACACCGAGCAAATCATAATTATTTGTTACTATACGTTCTCTAACATTATCAAGATGAGCAACTAGTGAGCGTACGTTAATATGAGCAAGTTTAACAGACATTACCTATCAAATTTTATAAGTCATTTATTATACTAAAAAAATTATTAAAATATTAGAAAGAAAATAAAACTTTATCAAAAGTGAAATTTCAATAATACAGTGTAACTACACAAAACACTAGATTTCAATTTAAATAAATAAATCAAATATTATAATAACAACAGTTAATAAGAGTAAAAAAAAACAAAAAAAACAGATGTTACCACAAAAGCAGTAATCTCGCAGCAAGCCTCAGTACAGCGTAAATCCCAAAACCAAATGTAAACAAACACAAACCTCGATCAACACCAACAAAAAGTGCCATCACCACGTTCTCCTAAAATAATGATTTATAAGTAATTAATCAAGTTCACTGTGAAATACTTTTCAGAATCGTTTATGAAGAATACATATTACATAGAAATAAATTGAAACAAGATCAGTTAATAATTATTTTTCTTAAATCGTATTTTTTCCCTTCCGACGGCAGACGTGTATCATTGGTTTTAGCAATCGAGTCACAACTGTTAATTACTGGGATAAGTTCTTTTTGGTTTAAATAGTAATTTTTTCTCTTGTTGTTCAGTAAGATTATTACTATGTCTTAAGTCCAAACTTTCGTAAGACCAAAAGCTTTCTAGTTTGCTTGATGAGAGCAGCCCTTTCTTGAGTTAACAGCTCAGTGATAAGTACGCCAATGCGCTTTAAAGATTTTAAGCCGCCAAAATTGGACACTGGCAAACCTCGTACAGTCCGCACGCCAAACACTAAAAAGATTATTTTGCAAGCTGTAAATAATAATCCACACGTTAGTACCAGGCGAATAAGTACAGCTATTGACGTAAAGCATGTATCTGCTTGGTAGACCCTTAAAAAACAATTACTTCATCCGTATCATTTACAGAAGATTCATCATCTACGGTTAGAGACGGACTGCCGTCCGCGTATCCAATTTTCCCAATGGCTGATAAGTGAATGTAATTTAAATACAGATTTTCTTTGGAAGATTTTCTTTACAGACGAAGCCTGTTTTACCCCTGATGGAGTTTTTGTTTTCCCAATATGCATGTGTGGTTTGATAAAGATTCACACGCAACTCATGTTAGAAACCATCAATTTGGATTTTTAATAAATATTTGGTCAAGCATTGTAGGAGATTTTTTAATCGACTATTTTGTTACCGAATTGGTTGAATGGTCAAATCTATTTAAACTTTCTGCGTGACAATTTAAACGAGTTACTGAAAGATGTGCCATTAGTCCACTTTTAGTCCACAAAGTGATTTTGGTTTGTATAAGCAAAATTTGATTTTGTACAAGAACGTGATTTTTTTATGTCACTGGTATTAACATATGCTTTGTGGGCAGATGCCACCGGGGTTAAATGTTAAAAGTTTTCACAAATGTTTTCAGCCGTTAGTACGAGTTATATCTAAGAACGTGAGAATTTCCCATATCTAACAATTTTTTTCCATTTCGAGGTAAATTTGTAAAATAAAGCAGTACCTATTCAAAAAGCATGTGAAGCAATGAGTTCTCGTTTGTTAAAATTCATACTTTAGAATAACTAATCAAGTTCTCACCTTTTCATTTAATAAGCACTTAATAAACTAATACAACTAAAATCTATAATAAGTAAAAGATCTTACAAGACGTGCCAAATTTTTTTTCATTACATATTGACAGTCACCTGATTTGTTACAGTCACGTTGACAGTATTACAACAAACATTAAAATGACAAGTGATACCTACATCAATTTTGATTGGTTAAAAGCAATTGCAACAAGTGGCAACAGAGTGTAATTTCTTACGTAAAATTCTAACTCAACACATATTCATTTGCATTCAAGAATACAGGTTTTTGAACTAGGAGAAACTGAAAGAACTTTCAAGCGAAGTGATTTTATATTTTTTCCTGAAAAATTTTTACTCTCCTGTAGTTAAGAATAAATTAGGTTATAGTAATTTACAAAATAAGCAAGTTAGAAGGTTTTTTAACAGTCTATAATGTACTGTAACAAGCAGATTCATTGAAGAAGAAAAATTATCCTTAGGTATTCGCATTACTTCACAACACTAGAGACAAATTAGACACCATCGCATTTGCTATATTAATTACACTGAGCAACAGTTATTTTTTATTGGAAATCTAATAAATTTCTGATAAAGGTGCTTGTTAACTCTAATGACACAAAAAGTCTACGAACTATATTTTCACCGTAAAATAAAGAATCAAGAAAGAATTCGTGGCCAGATATTTACTGTTAAAACTTGTGCAATGAATCTGCAAAATTGGCTAAGACGGAAGAACCAGGCAATGCGTTTCGCTGTGTCAATGATTTGGAGAGAGACACAGGACCACATCACGGACCGAACTTTTGTTTTGCACCACTGAAGTTGGGAATGACAAAAAGAAGCGAAGATTAGTTTCTTTCTTATCTCAACGTATCTTCTGCTGTTCGTCCTGTGCCACATAAAGCATTCCTGAATTTCCCCAATCTAACACCTGGGATGATTGTAATGTTTCCGAAGCAGAAAATTGTTTCCGATCGTCTTTTATTTTTACATTTACTTATTTCAACCGAATTAAAAAATTTAGTTAAGTTTCCCGACTTTTTGAAATAGAATCTTGTCATGAACAAGACAAATTACGTGGCATTTTTTCCATAAAAAACAGTATTTTGTGGTGCTGTTTGTGATGAACATGGTGAGAGGTTTTATCAAGAAATTTCCTCCATGGAAAAACGCTATCAAAGAAAGTGGAATTCTACTCTGTTGGTCGACCACTGTTGGACAGTTACTCGCAATTTACCAGACAAAACTTACAAACAAAAGATTAAAAAAAGAAAAGCTAGTGAGTAAAAATATTTTTTTAATTAGCATAAGTACTTATCGTTAAAAATAAAACAAAAATGTATTTCAACAACAGGTACGTACTAATTGAACAATGTAGTTATTATACGTATTTAGCGACGTCAGATTAACTACAAGTGGTACCAGTTAAACGTAATATATAAAATAAAAAAAATGTTGCCCAGTGTTAGTGGCAACAAAGAAAAGCACTTTTGAAGAATTGTATTTGCAGAAAAATTGAATTAATATTCAAAAAAGAAACCCAAAACTGCACAGGAAATTCTGAATCCAGCTAGTGTTCTGATAGCTATACTTTGAATTACAATTAATTATGTAGTTTTTGGATTTTCCTTTCTGTTTTTATAGAACAAAAAATTATAATGATGTGGTTTTCGGGATGTATTCAAACAAATTTTTTTAAGTTTTTTTACAAATTTTTTATAATTAAACAAATTAAATTAGTTCCCTGAGACGAAATGCATGTTAAATTTTTTCAAACATGCGGGCATACGATATCGAAGTTGAGAGGCAGTAAAAGCATTATTGATAAGAATTACTCAGACAATTTAATAAGTAACAATATCACAATACAGCTTCTAATGCTGTATTAATAGTCAATATTGCTAATATTTGTAGTAAACCAACATTCTGTTTCAATATCCAAATTAACCGTCTTTCTCAAAATCAATCGTTTATAATGATTAGTTATTTTATTTAGATTTAGGGATTCTCAGGTTTCTGAGCCTTCTTTAAGCAGGGGATGCAAGATTATAGAGGTTCATTAAAAATTAATAAATAAAGGAACTGGTTTGAATAAACCCCTAAAATCTTCCGTCTACTCCTTAAAGAAAGAGGTTTTGGTTCTTAACCTGTTATAATCAAAAATTACTTTTGATAGAATTATTATAAAAATAACCATATGCTTGTAAAAGCATATGAAGATATAGTTATAGAATTGAGAGAAGTAAAACCAAACACCACAACAGCTGAATTTAAATCAATGGCAAAAGAGAATGAACTTCGTACACATTTTTTACCGAACATCGTAAGTTTGTATAGTCAATTTGTAGTACCACCCTACCCTGTGGTACTACAATTATTAAAATTTATATTAGATCATTGTAATCAATGTCTGCTGAAGTCATCGACACCAGTTACAAAAGGTACCTCAAAATTTGCAAAAATGTAAAAAGTAAAAGCAATGTCACCTAGACATATTTATTAGTTTTGTAATTAGTCGGATTAGTATGATTCAAGATATTGCATTAAGAATGCAAGTCGAAGAACAAATTGCAAAAATATTGTTTGATGCATATCAACATGAAACTAGTTTTTAACTTTATACAATATAGTATATAACTAATATACATTTTTTTAAACTTATAAATTGGAATTAATTATATCTTGTTCTTGCAAGTCAACACCTCCAACATCAGAGCACAATTAATGTTTGAATTCATCACGAATACCTCGTGCAGTGTCGGTGAACCTGTTTTCGTTGCCTTCCAATTAGATTTGTGTTTTCTAAAGTAAAAATATCTGTATAGAAACTCATTTCACTGTTATAAAATATTTATAAAGCACAACGAATGCTAAGGTAATAATTTCCACTTTATCTACTTCTTAAGATTAATGGGATTTAGAAAGCACTAAACCTATTGGCAAAATGCCAAATGCATTTTCTATCATTCTAAGCTCTGGAAGCTTGTAAAAAATATTCTTTCATAATGAGATAATCTCCTAAAGGGTAGAAATTATAAGTTGTGTTCCTTAGGTAGTTCATAGTAATTGGAGAAGAAAATATCCTTAACTCTCAAAAGATATGGCTTTATAATATTTTCCTTGTGTGGCATTTCCACTTCTTCCGCTACTATCACGACGGCACTGGATGTACTCTTTCTGGTATGGTAATAACTTTTGGGGAGGAAAATTAAGCTCATTTATAGAAACAGTTTTTAATACATTTGAATTCCTTAAAGACTCCTCCATTGCTAATACCATTGCATCCTACATTGATAGAAGTGAATTCACAGATTTTCTGAAATCTAAACTTTTTAGCCACTGCTCTTTAGTAGAAGGAGTGTAAAATAAAAACATTGTGCATAATAATCGAATAATAATACAAACTAACAAATATGAAACGCAAATCATATTTTAAGATAACGTTCTTTAAGCCTTAGGTACATACTTTTGGTATGAATCTAGATTTAGAACTTTCATGAAGAGGAGTACTATACATTAAAGATCGAAAAAAAATTTCCTGCGCTCCAAAATCTTAATGTTATCTCCACCCCAGGAATATGTTTATGACAGTTTGAAATATACACACAGAAAAATTTTTAAAATGCTTACCGCAGTTTCTAAGTCAAAATAGTTTCTTACATGAATGTAATTGACTTTTGAATATATTCCGTCACTAAATTTAATAAAATATCAAACTGAATCTTACTCATTCGTTTGTGTTGTAAGTGAAATACAAGGTGTCCATCTATTAATTGACATATTTTAACAACACAACTCGAGAACGGAAAAAGATATCGACAGGCAGGTTTCACTAAACTTTATAAATAGACTTCAAGTTTCTGTTGACATTGTTGTCACTTGTAATTTTTATGAAAATTGGCAAAAAAAATTAAGGGTTTTGAACCAAAATTGTGAGCTTACTTTTAACAGGACACCTATAATTCTTAACATCATTGGAAAGGTCATTTCTTGTCTATTCTAAAAATGTATACATTGTTGACATTAACCGACGTTTTTAGAGAACAATGTACTTTTCATGTAACCATGTCACGACAAGGTATTGAAAGCCGATTTTACTGAATGTCTTAAGAATGTTTCAATTTTTATCTAACGTGGTTGCCAAGTCTCAGACGTCTAAAAGTTTTGTTAAAAAATTACTTTTCAAATTCATATAAAGTGTCAGATTAGTAATAATTAGTGCAAAAGTTCTTGACATGGTTTCATGAAAAAGTAAATTTTCCCTAACAACGTGGGTTAATGCCAACAATGTATACATTTTTGGAAAAACAAATTGCCTTTCAGTGATGTTAAGAATTATAAGGTGTCCTATTTAAACTAAGCTCACACTTTTGGTTAAAAACATTACATGTGGCAACAATGTCAACAAAAACTTGAAGTGTATTTCTGAAGTTTAGTGAAAACTGCCTGTCAATATCTTTTTCCGTTCTTGAGTTATAAGTGGTTAAAATGTGTCAATTTATAGATGGACGCCTTGTATTAAAAACTACAATTTAGTTTTATGTACGTCAGTAATTAAGAACTCACATGAATTATTAACTATTCAACATGCCAAATAATTTCTAAAATAAAGAATAAACATCTAAACATTTGAAAGTGTTTTTCTCTTTTTAAAAATACTTCTTTTAACAAAACAAAAGAAGTATAATTAACAGTCTCAAAATGATGTACAATAATGCATGTTGTTAGATATCAGTAGATACAAACATCCAAACTAATCTTATTCACTAACGTCGAATACATTGAGACGTGAAAATGAACGTTTCTTCTGATGCCGATATTTCAATCGGATTTCTATTTGAAGTTTTATTGAAATTCACATGTTGTAAGTTGTAGCATTTCCGGTTACATCAAAAGACAAGCTACAACTTACTTAAATAAAATTGATGCTATTTATTTAATTTATTTAAAACGAATTACATTCCTCCAATTGACAATTAATTAATGACTTTGGTTTCCTTTTCATAGGATCATTTATAAGATGGAAGTGTAATAAAACATCTGCCTTTTAAACTATCTTTTGCCCCAAACATATAGGGCTTTAACAAGATAGTTATAGGGCGATTCTGATTGACTACTTTAATTAATTAGTAACATCTCCTTTTTACTTTCTACTACTTTTATAACACTATGTATATAAAATGAAATTCTATAAACAATACAAACTACAGAAACTGAAAGTAAAATAAATTTTAAAAAGTAGCATAAACAGATACTTAATTAATAATTTTCGCAAAATATTATTAGCATATTTAGTGTACTCATAATTGTTGAGGGTAATTACCAAGAGTTGTTAATCTCTCTTAAAGTACAACATAGTTGGAGTTTATAGTGGCAAGTAAAATATAGGCAAATATAAGGGTAAATATACAGAAACATACAAAACGTTTTATGTGAGAAGGTTTTCCATTTTGGCGAAAATTGTTGTCTAAACTTAACGCAAGTGGGTCTATAAATTTCTGACAACATTTAATGCTTAAAGTTTGATCATGGAAATATACAACTATTTTATTTTTAGTTGAAATGAAAAATTATGTAATGTAATATGTGACCGAAGGAGTTGAGTATAGTTTGTTTTATTAGAGTAAAAACAATGCTTTACTTTGTTGGTCCGGTAATTACAAACGAGTTATAAAATGTTGCTTTTACTTCGAATAAAACATGCTATTTTTCTTCAAACATCGTTTATATACAGAAGAAAGAAAAGTTACTGTAACTTTATTATAAGGTATATTATTTAATAACAACTATACCTATTATTTGAATTGAAAATTACTAGTTGTAGTAAAAATGTGAGTTTACTGACGTTTCGAAAAAAATAGTTATAATACTCAGGATCTTTAATAAACACTGTTTTATTTAAGGGTACCTACTGCTTAGAATTAGAAAAAGTTAATTCTCTCGTTTAAAATAAATTAACAAACGATAAAAAGGTTGGTCAATTTTACATGCATTGCTAAATAATCAGTACAAAATATATGCACACACAAAGAATAGTTTTTTTAATTTTAATTTGGACATTTAAAATTATATCTTTAATTATGGATACAACAGCTTTTATATTGTAGTAGTTCTTGTGTCAGTGAAAAGAAGATCAATTTTCTATCAATTTTCAAAGTCTACACAAGGGTCGTTACGATTAGTTTAACAATGCAATTGTTGACTTTTAGACAGATGAGAACAGAAAAAACCTTCTTTATACCGAAATAGGTTTGCAGAAAGTTAGTTCTTTATCGAATGAGGGCCTAAGAAAAAAATTTGCATTTTTGTATTTTTTAAATTGATATACAGGGTGTCCCTAAAAGATCTTTACAAAACCCTTCAACGTATTTTTCATGCCAAAATAAATCGATTTAACGAAACTTAGCTTAGTAAAAATTTGCTTAGTTTTGTTGCAATACGGTCCCTAAAGGCAATTATGAAATCGTTTGTTGTTATAAATTCTAAACCATTTAAGCGACTTTCCGAAAATTTGGAGCGTTGAAAAAGTTTTATAAGCCAAAATTTTACATTAAGATTTTGACAAAAATGAATCCATTAGCTAAGAAATTGGGTTTGTAATAATTAAAAATTTAAAATATCTACACCAATGCATGAAGTGACTTATGGGGCAAAAAGAACTACCTACATAAGAATCTATAAACTGCAACGTTTTTGCATAAATTGCATTGTAGTAATTGATAGCATCAAATTTTTGTTTTCAAAAATCTGAAACGCATCAAACGAATTTGACAAATTTGGGTACGCTTATACAGTTTTTTACGCCATATAAAATCATGTCAAAATTGTGTCTAAAATCAATTTATAGTCAGAGAACGGTTTTTTATTACTAAAAAAACCGTTCTCCATTTATGAATTGACTTATTTTGGTTTAAGAATTACGTGGTAGAGTTTTGTAAAGATCTTTTGAGGGCCCTGTATATCTAATTATACATTTTTTTTAATTTATTGTTAGCAAAGATCCTTAAAATATTGTATTCTTAATTTAAATGGACGGAAACAGTAACATTTATACTAAACCACTAATTGGCCGAACATGTATAAAAAGTTAAAGAGATAAAATAATACATATTTATGTATCAAAGCACTAAAATGTTTTAGTTCTAAAGGCGATAGCCGAGGCAAATAAAACGCATGAGTCATAAAAAACACTTTAGTGCTGAGGTAGATACATACATATTTTTCCAAAATTGCAAATTTGAACAAAATTGGGCAATTATTTAACATTCTTTAAGGATTAAATAAAATCAGCTGTTTTCATGGTTATGACAAATGCTTCCATCGCCCATGCGTGATTCTAAAATTTACATGCATTTTACTTATCTCAACTGGCAAAAATGTAATCATTTTAGTGCCGATTTTTTGTTACTTTAGTGACGATTTTGAGAAAAAATATGATTCATTGCATGAACAACTTGAAAAGGTTTTTCATTAACTTCTAGTGACCAAAAAATATTTCAGTTATCACATGCAGAACACATAATGTTTAATTCCTTCTGACCATATCAAAAATAGAAAGCCATTTGCATTCACGTAAGAAATTCAAGTTACGACAACCAAAGAAACAACAAAAATTTTAAACAACTAACTTATTTAATTTTTGAAAAAAAAACCATAATTAATTTAAAAAACCAGAATGAAATAGAAACACTAAATATACAGGATGTCTCAAAATAAGTGTAGCAGCAGTTATCATATTTTCGGTTAGATTAATTATTCCCAGTACCGAAAGAATAAATTATAATAATATTTAATTTAATAAAAAGAATAAATATTGAGGGTGAAAAAACGTTCGAGTTGTAAAAGTTTGGAATTGATCAATTACTAAAGCCTTCATCATACATATTTTTGAGCCGCTAGAAAACAGAAAAACCCATTTTTTAAATTGTTGCGTATTACTTAGCACCATAACTTATACCTAAAGAATAAACTAGAAAGTTCTTCACGATTGGTCCAGCTAAAATCTTTATAAATTAAATTCTATTTCACGTAAATTTTTTTCTTTCAATTACATTATTATATTTCTCAGGAGAATCTGCAATTATCTGCTCTTACACTTATTCTGGGACACCTGTATGTATTTTAGACAAAATAAAATTTTTAACAAGAATCAGTTGTGGTGATGAAAGTACAGGGTTATTCACTATTAATTACCCACCTCTTATTATTGTTATTATTGCTTGTAGAAAAAAAAGTTATACATAAAAGTTGTATGCCGTTTACAGAGCTCAACAAAAATATGATGTATTTTTTAATGTAACACCCTGTATATTATTATATTTTTTTAATAGATATTTTTTTCTGATTTCAAACAAATATAATATGTAGTCTTTATATTGAGGCGTTATTAAGTTATTAGTCGTAGAATATGTTAATATTGTCCAAAGTAAGCCATGTAAATGACAAATGTTGTGCTTGATAATTAACATTTCATTAATTAAATCACCAAAATCGCTTCATAGTGAAGCAGTTGGCTGGAAATCCAAGCTTACTCTTGATGTCCTACCAGTAGTTTTATCTGTAACTGTGATATTCTACGATTAATAACTCAATAACGGCTCAATATAAAACAGCATATTATATTTTTAAAATCAAAAAAGATCTCTTCAAAAATATAATAATATACAAGTCTAACGTTAAAAAAATACATCATATTTGTTGCGCCCACTAAACAGCGAGTAACCGAACTATTGATGACATTTTAAGAAAATTCAATTAGAACCATACAACTTTCATGTATAACTTTTTTTCTACGAGCAATAATAACGATAATAAGGGTGGGTAATTATAATAATAACCCTGTACATATGTTTCTCCGGTATGGCACATCAAGCAATAATTTGTGGTATTTGTATCAAAAATAATTTCTTTGGTAGCTTATACAAGATTTTTTTGTTCAATACAATTCGAAAATTATCAAAGTCGTCTTGTAGATTTGTCCTAGTTATACCTATGTCGTAAAAACAATTAAACTTACCTTAATTATCCTTCAAGTGCCCTTTTGTCTAAAAAAACACATTACAAACACGACACAATTCTAATTGTTGCTAACGTGACAAAGAACAACACTAAACTGATTATTTATTGTTTGGAAATGACCTCTGTCTGTTATCTAATTCAATTGCGTTCTTGCAGGTGTTTGACCTAATGTTAAAAAGAAAACAAATTTTGATATTTTTTGCTAATGTTGAAAACTGCATTTCAAATAAAAACCAGCTTCTTGTGTATAATATCTCTTCACTGTGAGAATTTGTTAAATTTAATTTTTTTGTGAAAATTATTACAATATTTCACACTTACAAGGGTTAATTTATTCTTTTTTACAATGGGATCAAAAAATCAAAGTTTAAATTTTAATTAGCAATAAATACTTTTGCATCCAACGGTTTTACTAGTAAAATGATTAAATCATTCACTAAACAATTATTTATCTCAAGTAATTTCTACTCAAAATCTGCTTGTGTGTATATTAGTTTACAATACACTTTTGTTTTTAATTGATATTGAAATCATTAAAAATATTAAGGCATTTTTGCAATTTGATTAATAGCTGATGCACTATTTGAATCACGTTTACGTTATACTATTCTAATTTGGTGTCGTTAGCCTATTAAATCAGAACTATTTTTGATTTAAATAAAAGCGTTCGCATTATTTAAAATTTCAAATCTTATCACTTTCTTGCTTGTACATACTGGAGTGTTCATTAGCATTCCAAAAGATGTGTACCATCAGTAAAAACCTATATACAGGGTGGTATTGATTTCAATTAAATATGAAAATCTTGTAAATCCTGATAATTGATTTCGGAGATACACAAAAACACAAAAATTATCAAAATCTTTTCTCTTTGATAGCTCTCTTACTATGTAAAATTTTGAAAATTCTCATTACGGTTTTTTATTGTATTTAACGTGTGTTATTCAAAGATGTGTACCATCATGTCATGAGACGTCAAACCCATATACAGGGTGGTTAGGATTTCAATTAAATGTAAATGTGAATCCTGATAATTGATTTTGGAGATACACAAAAAACCAAATTTGTCAAAAATTTTTATTTTTTATGATAGTTTTTCTAATTACCTATGTAAAGTTTTGAAAAATCTTATTAAAGTTTATTACAATATGTATTTAAGATTATTCACCCTATTTGTTAATTTCTGTTTTGTCTGTCCTATGTAAATCTTTGGCATATGCTGCAAGGAATCTTATAAACTAAGCCCGATTTATCCAATTTTTTGTTTAATTTTTTAGTTTTGTGTATATGTTGTTGTAGATTGTGTTGTTATGTGACTTTTTAAGTCATCTAGTTTAAGTACTAATTTTGTGTATAGTCCTGGTACATTGATAAGTTTTTTGTATTGTTTAGTATTTGCTGTAAAAATTAATTTTAATAATTTAATAGGATAATTATTATTTTTTAAATTATTTACTAGAATATTTTGGTTTAGTTTGTAGTACTTTGGGCTGCTAAGTTTAAAAATTTGGTTTTGCATATTTTTATAATATTAATTTTTTTTGTGGGGGTGTCTGGAGTGATAATTTAATATTCTATTCGAAATGATGGGTTTGATTATGAGACACATTTTGAGACAGCTATGTACTCGTCTTATAAAATGCGTATTCTGAAACTAGTTGTTTAATATACAAAAGGAATTTTGTCTGTTTTGACATTTTATTGCAACATTTTATGTTAGTTCGTTTAATGTAAGTTTGATCTTATACTTATTTATTTATTTTATTAATTAACGTAATAATTACTTATATTTATTGTTATATGTAATGTTAAACTGAATTCCCGATATAGTATAGTCAGTATATATATTAAACAGCTATTAGGTAAACTAAATTGAATTAATTTTGTATGCTAATTTTTTCTAATCAATTAAATGTAATTATACTTTTTTATCAATATTAACATTTTTATATTCAATGTACGTATTGATGCTAATTAACTTTTAATAAACAGACGCCTTGAAATAGACTGAACACAGTCAGTCGAGACGTTGGCGGAATAATACACATGGTGATTGCATGACTTTCTGCTCCGTACGCTCCTATAGAAAGCTCAACAAAGTTTGAGATATCTACTACAAAATTTACTATTTTGTTACGCTCAGTTTTATTGGGCATTAGTTTGTGGGCTTTGTGGTAATACGAAGCCATGATGGCAAAATCAAATAATGGATCCCATTTTATGAGTCCATTTGTACTAATTCAACTATGATAAGATAACAAATGTAGGTACTGTTGAAACCCTTCTTCCATTGTGAAAACTTGTCCATCTTACATAATTAATTGCATTTCTTTTCAAGTTTACGAAAACATGTCATCAACAACAATCATTCAGATAATGTAAATATTTTTTTTGATTTGAATTTCCGTCCAAAAATACCGGCCCAATTATTTTATAGTTTATTCTTGAAGAACATATGTATACATTTTGCAAAAACCTAATATATGGCCTAACGTGTTTTGTTAAATACGGATTGTGCATAAGAATGTGTATTTTTTAAAATTAAACAATCCGCTGTTTGCAAAAGTTTACTCATCTGTCCATAAAATTGTTTTGTGTGTTGAAGGATTGGTTTCGTAATTTTCTACGATCATTGTCATGTAACTCTTGTACTTTAACAAATTTAAAATCATACTATTTATGTTTTCTAATATCCTTTTTACAATCATAGGTCCAGCTCCGCATTTATTATCGATATTTCTTGAAGGATTTTCAAGGCTAATGTGTATTTGAGCGAGAAAAGAATGTTAATTCCATTTACTGTTTTGAAGGTGATATTTACTTCTCTCTCTACTTAAACTACAACAATGGTTCATGGATTTTGAAATACTATAAAAAGTAACTGTTGATGGTTGCCGTTGTATCACACCATATTTGTATATAAGAAACACTTTCAAAACAATTCTTAATAACCACTCTGTCTAAACTCCAAAATTTGACGTGAGGGTAAGATCACAGGCAAAATCGATTTTTGTTAAATAAAGTATTATCAAGTGACACTCAATTTTGAAAAGAAATGATTTTAAAAATAATTGAGCTTGATTAGCTTTTTTAAATAATGATTGACAGCTCCAGAAAGACGAAACGTCAAATCTTAATTATAAGCATGACAATGTATAAAAACCGTAAAATACAATAAAAAAATTTAAAAATTTTTTTTTTAAATTTTGTATAAGAAGGGAGCTACCAAGCTCCGTTTTCTCACACTCAGTCTTTCAGTCATTTTGCATGCATTTTTGCGTGTTAAATATCATTTATCACAAAAATGAGAATATACGTTTTGTTCCTTTCTAATTCAACTTCACATTTTTTTTTATTTCTGACAATCGAACGACCACACAAGCATTCAGCCTCGATTGAATATATTGTTTTCAAAAAAATTAAATCTCAATTGTGCATAAACTAATTACCCGACAATTGCAGGGTTTGGCACACACTAAGTACGTATCATTACCTTCAATTTTCTGAATGATTTATGCTACATCTCATAAATGACGGATCTACGAATTAAAAAAATAGAACTTAAATAGTTCACTTTTTCCGATTTTTCTCGGAAAGTTGTTACTTGATCGAGTCGAATAGGAGCTCATTTTATTCGAATTTTTATCCTCTACAACTTTTTTCTCACCAATAACATTGGTTCGTTACTTTTCACTCAGGAAAAAAAAGTTGAGAAAAAACACGTTTCTTTGCATCTAAATGATAATTAACAATATAATGACAATTCATTTTCTGTATAAAAATGAATATAAGATACTGTATACCATTTACAATTACATGGCGCAGGCAGTATCCTACTATTATTTTTGTCAAAAATTTACTTATTATTTGCTCTATTGACTGTGGTAATAACACAGTTCGAATTGTTTTTAACCCGACAAACCTCAATTTTGATTTTTAAAAATGACCTCTTTATTGAAAATTAAAGTTTATGTATAAGAGTCGATAAATATTGTAGAAAGGGTGGCACTAAGGTTATTGACTAAAACGTTTGCAAGCTATCTAATAGAATCATTCATTTCTGATAAGAATGTCTTATTTTCTTCACCATTTGAAACAGACAAACGAAAAAAATTAATTTTATGTTAAATTTAATAGTTCAAGACATTCTTTCAATTACGATTAATAAAGGTTGTGGGTGGAATGTTTTTAATCAACAAATTAATATTTATCTGCCTTTTCCGTGCAGAGTACACCATACCTCATACTGTATGTTGTTTATTTATAATACCAAGTTGATGTGGTTCTTGAAGAAATTTGATAGCCCAAGCCGTAGGTCACACGATTCCTTTTAAATGCATATAAAAAACACCGGACCATCCGATCGAAACGTCTGCACAAAGAGGCAAATGTGTATTGAGCTCTAGGAAACCTGAATGAACTGAATGAAGCTGCAAAAACGCTTGTAATATTACTAATGTACCACTACGACAAACAAATACATTTACTGCGCAAACTTCTGTTTATCAATGGTCTGTCCTATGAGAATCAGGACGCGTAAGCAGATCTGAAATAAAATTTCCAAGCTGTACAGTGCAATTAACTACAAATTGTGTGAAAGATGTAATGAAATAGGGTAAAGTTCGTATAAACATATTATTTTAGGGATTTGATTTCGAAGCTGGAGCTCTTTGAAGATAATGTCTCCAGGTTATTTTTTATAAATACATATCTTCAGAACGACTCTTAAAAAATAAAACTTGACAAAGTTAGTTAACTTTACAAGTCAATTTTTCTGAAGCAAGTTAGATATTTCTAACACGATCATAAGAGTATCATTTGAGAGGGGCAAAGAATATTTTTAGTCATATTTTTTTAATCTGTCACTTTTCCGGGTCCGCTAGTACCAAAGCTAGTACTCTATGAAAATGAGGTTTCTGATAAGTACTTGATATTATTTGTACTAAATTAAATCGATGTTTATGTCACCGCTGTAAATTTTCTGTACAAAAAATTCAATAGAAGTGGTTCACTATGCAGTTAAAATAATCGATTTTGATCTAATAACCAAGACATAGATGATTTCACAAAATACGTAATTTTGATATCGTCGCCTTAATTGGCAAACTGCGTAAGTCCATTTTTTATAATTTTACAGAAGGAAAAAACTAAATTTATCATTTCAAATCAGAAACAAATATTATAATGGACAAATGACGTTAAAAACACTAATACTGTATATACATCTGCCAAAAATAGTAATTAATAAATAAATGTTAAAAATATTAATGTTTTTTATTTGAAAATGAACATAAGTACTTTTCTCGGGTAAGAAATGTTAAGAAATTGAAGATACGCATTTGGATAAAAACCAAAACTACGCATACATCAGGGACAAAATTATTTAAAATTACAAAATAACTTTATTTAGTTAACACAAAAAGAAAACAAATTAATATAAAAACAAAAAGTAATAATAGAACTTGTTAACAGCAAAGTTAAATAATTATCTCAAAACCGTAATCTAAGCTCAAACATCGTGGTGATAAAGTACCGAGCCTGTTGTTCTTTCTGGTCTAATGGACGTGAAAAACTTTCCAAAGTATAGAATTTAAAAAAATAAAAATACAAAATGCGAGGGAGGCGGGAATGACATAGGCAGTTTGCTAAAGCAACAGTAACACAAAACCAAAATTTTGATGGACATAAGAATTTTTCCATTGGATAAGGCGAAACATTTCATAGTAGGTAGCATTAAATCCTTATTTCTGACTTTAAGTGCAGTTTGCGAATTAAGTTGACGATATGTAGACTTTCTTTGACAGGTTTATGTAATAAATAGCCATTTTGGAGTCCTGCAGAATACTATTAGTTTTAACTTAAAATTCTCTCTTACCAACTTACTATTAATTAATGTAAAAACATTTGTAATTAAGCTTGTTAAAATTATCTTTACTGCACTTTATTGGATACGGTGGAAACTTCCAAGTATAAATAAATTCAATTGTATTTAATATTCATTTATTCAAAACTAATAGTGTTATTGAAAAAAATGCACTATTAAACTGATTTAATAGTATTCAACCCTGTAAAATGCGGGCGGGAGGACCAATTTGGCTTCACCTAATGCCCTAGTCATTTAAATGGACGCCCTTCTATTAAACTGTGTATACAGTAGATGGCGTTTGTAGTACATCAATCATGATTTGTCATTTGATAACAGGTTTAAATTTAAAATTAAGTGCATCAACGTTAAACGAAACTTTTTACCAACATAACAATAATAACCACAATGATTGATTTTTTCCAATATTTCGCAATTTTTTCCGCAGTTTTTGTAAATTATACACGAATGATCTCGTAGTCAATATTTTTAGCATAAAGTTACTAATTGATGAATTATTAGAAGCACCGAAAACGCAATGGGAAACTTAAAATTTTTGAATTCTTGTTATTCAAATTGTTTTACATCAAATTGTATTAGAAAATGTTGTATTGGAAAGAACTGTTAAACTTTTGATTAAAACTAATTAATGACACCATTTATTCGAAACTGACGTTTTGCTGCGGCCAACTTGCTACCATAGCATTAGTTTTAGGAAAAAGAATATGTAACAGGATGGTTTAATTAGCTTAACCCAAACTATTTTCAAGTTTTCTTTTTATGTTACATACATATTTTGTTGGAAACAGCAGGTAATCAACGTTTCTGGACATTAATAGTAGGTTGAAACACTTAGTATTATTTTTTTCTTGTTGTGAAGGTTTCAGGTGGAATTATGATGTATGTCTATTTTTGAACACCGTTACAATAAACAAAAGTTAAATAATTAATAATTGGTTTAAAATTATTGAAGGATTGACGTATGTAACTGCATATACATACCTGTCGACAAAGTTGCTTAACGCCAAGCATCTGCGTACGTGATCGCTAACACAAGGCGACACTGGGTGTAGCAAAACTTATAGTTTAAATAATTCACTTTCAAAGTCTGCAAATTGTCCTAGAAGCCTCATTTTTGACAAAAATGCATCTATTGCAAACATTTAGTTTAAAAATGTTGAAACTAATAAAACCAAAATGTGATTAATTATGTAAGAATGCACAAACCTCAAATAATCTCCCGTTACCTAAAACCGTTAAAATCTAACGCTGATTTCAGTAAAGAACACACTGTTAATGTAACGGAATGTTGCCATGGGACATTTATGATGTGAGGATACTATTCATTTGTTACAACACTTTAACCGGGCAATAGTTTGAAAAAAGGTACAATTTTTACTGGGTAAATCCATACAATCAGCGATAAAAAATTCACTTCATTTATTGTATCTGCTAGTGTTCTAGTCATTATAAATTATTTTCAGCTGGCACGTATAAGGTTTATTTCTTCTTACTTTGCACATCAAAGTTAAAAATATTTCTTCCTACTTGGAATCTATTTGATTTGTTATAGGTGTTTTAGTTTTGTAATTTGATCGAGCAGTGTAGTTAACCAAATGACTTCCTTCACAGCTTAGTAAGCAGTCTTGCTTTTTTGCGTATGTTTCTTCATGAATCTTGATTTAAAATCCTTGTCTTTTTGGATTTGTAAACTCAGAAAATAAGTTGTTGATGATGTTGTGAGTTTAGTCGGCTTTCAATTTCTCCGAGAAACTCTGATCAGCAGCCACGATCCATTCTTCGCCTACGTATAAAACCAATGATAACTGTTGGTATCTTTATTTTGAACTAACAAACATGATCAGCTTGACTTACTTCAAAACCAAGACTACGTCGGAAGTTCCAGCATCTTGGTGCTTTCTTTATGCCATTTAGGCTTTTACTTAACTTATATCATCGTTTTTGCAACTGGACTGAAAGTTTGAGGGTAAACAACCTTACGTTGGTTAAAACCTTTGATAACAAGTCTAACTTTGTACTTATGTATGCTGACATTATAAGAAACCGCAATTAATTACTATAAATTTGTGATAACGTACCCTTTATAAGAGCGAGCGCGGTGCCGAAACAATGAGCATTCCATTACTATTCTATGATTATTCCTTCAGAATTCTTTCAGAATACTGAGCTAACCGCACTCAGTCTTTACTTTACTATATACTGTCCGCATTCTTCTTACTTCTAAACTGCAATCCTAGTCTGTATCAGGTGATTGGATTTGTCTCGTCCAGACATAGGTCTCAGTAATTTTTACTAACCGTATTTTCAGAACCCATTTCCGCTGCTGATTAGCATTCGGTACGTGTTATGGCAAAACCGTTTTAACCGCTTAAAATCCACCTATAAAACTACCGTTATTAATCCGTTCTCTTACAGCTAATGCATACTTATCACCAAACCCCTACAGTGTGGCTGATTCACTCAGTAGCACTAGCAAAGGGTGTGTGAATATTACTCAGCTTACTTTAATTACAGCCGCAGTCAGACCATAGACCGCTCGTTTACATGGCTTCATCGTTTTCGGATGACTATAAAATAATTGCAAAAATAAACTTTGTGAAAGAGAGTAAATATAAATAAAGCGAAATACAAATTAAACTTGAAGAAAACGTTAAAAGAGTTAGAAGGAAATAAAATTAAATAATAAAAAGAAGATAGTGTTGAGCAATCGCAAATCATCTAATAGTGATAAAACCTAGTTATTTAATTATGTTATAATTACTATAATAGTAAAACTTCAAAACTGGTTATAAATAAATTATATTACTCAAGTTTTATTGTAGTTTAAAACGTACGTCATGTTGCTAATAATAATTCTATTTCGCACGCAATTCAAGGTATTTACGTCATTGCACAGGGCTCGAAGTTGTTTCCCGATTTTGCATCAAATGCACTGAACTGACTACAACATCGAGAACTACAAACAATCTTATAATTATAAGCATGTGCATTTTAGCGCTAACATTTATACACGCATTCGTATTAACGCTTGAAGCAGGTTTACAAGAAATATTTAATTTACAAAAATAAAAGCCTGCAAAATAGAAATTATGATGATTATATACATTTTGAAAGTATCGTCATAAATATTCAACAAGATAAGTAAAAATTCTCATTTAATTTCAAACAAGTGTTTTTTCCAAAGAATATTCTGATGAGAGAGTTAGGTTATATAAAAAATAAAAACTTCAACAGAAGACGGATTTATACTGTTGATGACTTAAAACATGCAATAGCCCAATGAGCAATATTTCATCACCGTAAGTAATTAACGTTGGCGTAAGTATCGACGCTTGTTATGAAAACAATCGTTTCCACTTGGAATTAGATTACAATTAGATATATGCTTGTAAAGTTTTAGTTTTTGTACATAACAACAAATATGTACCTACACCAGTGCATATTTGCAAATATAATTCAATTAATAGTAACCGACAAATTCTAATTATTTACGCCACTGACAAAATAAAATTCTAAATTTACTAATTGGACAGAGTGTAACATTGTAATGGAACCGGTAAACATAAGAGTATGTTTAATATACTTTTTGGCCTCTTGACGGAAAACGTCAAATTAACATTGAAACTACAAACCCTGAACCCTTAAGGTACATTTGTCAATAAAAATCTTTTATAGAACAAATATATGTTTACTAAATCAACAATTGCACAACTTTTAGTCTCTTGTGTATTCTGAATTACAGTTCACTTTATGACCGATATTGACAATTGAGAGCCAAATATTTGTTAATTTTAGATTTTTACTTTTAAAATCGTCGGCCAAAAAATTTAAAACAAATCTTGTGCGTTAAATTATTTTACAGCGCTTAATAAATTTAAAGTACTCGGCTAACGTGTCGCGCTTCAAATTTATTTCGCGCTGTAAAAATTTAATTTTCCGCACGTGAATGTAAATAACTATTAAATACTTCATTGAACTTTCAAATTATAGTATAGTTTAGAAATTGTTCAATTTTTTTAGACGGTTAAATTTATAATGACTGAAAACCCTTCACATTTATATTATTTATACAGTACATTTGAAAACGACAAATAATGACCAACAAGTAGATAGAGTCTAGTTTCTATTGTATGGATAATGATATCTTGTTAAGAGCATATTGAAGCTTAGCTTTCATAGCCCATAAGTTGAAAGCACATGTAATTTCTTTTTCAGATATGAATATACTTTGATTTGTAAGAAACTCATATACCTACCTATAAAATTTACTAAATTAAATTTAAAAATAAATAAGATTATTTAAAAAATAAAAACAGTTCAGCAAACTTCAACATAAGAATTATTATTGGTGGGTTTTTTAAATCTTGTTTAAAGCCCATTCTAATATTTTCAATCCGTTTCATAAACCTCTACGTTCCCAACGGGCAGTGTGACTTGAATAATCATTGTGATATTTAGCAACCGAATATTTTACTTCAATGAAAACAGTTTTTATTAATGTTTGTACATTACATTTTCATACAAAAAATTAATTAAAGGCAAAATTTACTGTGAACGTACTAAATCAATAAATAATAAGTACTAACTGCTATAAAAGCTTTTTCAGTCAATTTTTAAATTTTAAATTTTAAAAATAAACACGTCTTGTGACAATTTCTACAAACACCGCACATCATTATCAAAACAGTAAACCTTCCTTAGTATTTGCGAATAAGGGTATTGGTAAGAAAGTGCAAATGTGTGGGTATTTTAATTTTCTTATAAACTCACATTCCCTATTAGTTAATTGTAAATAGAATAAATTTCTTCAAAATTACCATAAAAATTATTCGACAAATTTAAGCAAATATTGTTTTTATTTCAACACAGTAGCAATCAAACAAATCATTTATTATTCTTTAATAATTGATTAAACTAATCATATGCGTTTTGTATGTTTAAGTTTATGTTTTAAAATGTATTAATTAATTTACACTACAAATAAATCAAAAGAGCGTTATTAAAGAGGGTAGATAGGGTAATGATACAAAACTGAACATGTAATTTATTAATTAAAATTTTTACAAAGCTCCCTTACTTGACAATATTTAAGGCTTTAATTACTTTGCAATGAATACCATTTATTTCTTTTAAGGGTTTGCTATAAGTAATCCTTAATACGATTAAGAACCCAGATCATTATCTGTTTTTAATTACATGTTATACCACACAATTTATCAAAGCTATTACCAATGCAGAAACCCATTATTGTGTCTGACATTAAATTACGTTTTATTACAGTTTTTAACATTATGTGTGTCCTCAAAATTAAAGTATCAAATGAAAACTCCCTCTTGGCATTAAATCATATGCTAAATGAGATTCTACTTTTATCAATTTGCTCTTTTCGCACCGAGAGTTAGCAATAAAATTTTGATATTTTGATTACCTGAAAAATATGCAAACGTAATTTTTATAAAGTTGGCTCACATTTCGATATTTTCCAACTTTTTATAAAATGTGAAAAATCAAAGCTCATACACATAAAAGATATTCGCCAGTTGTAATTTTTTTTAAATTACTTTTTTAAATGGTGTATTTAATTCAAATTGTTAACGCCGTAAACCCTTTTCAAAAATTTTTAATTAAGAATTGTTTATTGTATTTTATGTATTTTGTTAATTGTTACTAATTTTAAGATCATTGTTTATAATTATTTATTTAAAAAATAGTGATCATTATAGATTTTTCATAATAATAATAATATCAATTCATTCATCAAAGTGAAACATCATCAAAATTTTCTGCTATAAAAATAATAACAATCATTTTATCTTCAATACGAGTTCTGTTTTTTTTTATAAACTTTTTTTTATTCTATAAATATATGAAGGTGCATGTAAATATTTCTTCAATTATGTATGTTTTGATGTTTTTTTTGTGAATTTGATTTAAATTTGGACGAACAAACGTCAATCAAAATTATATGTAATTATAATGGAATTTCAACAAAACCAAGTTTAAGGTGATTGTTTACCCGGTTTGTATCATCAAGATTTGGATATTTTTACTGGCTGAGATTTGAAAGGGGTTCTTATTTGTGCGCTACATTTGTGGGCAATTAAAGAGACATATTCATTTTAAGCAAGTATATTCTCAACTTTGAAGTTATTATCAAAAGAAGCATTTTAATTTTGATTAGTACTAATTTTTTAATTGTAAACATAAACTCACATTAAGAATCTTCAATTTTATTCATCAGTATTTTTTAAATTATTTCAATTTCATTTTTTTGAACAAATTGATTTTTATCAATTGTTAGTCAGTTATTTTATTATCATTTTCACAATTTCACTTCAAGATTTTAAGCTTCAGCATTCAGAAACCGCGATAAATCAACACAAATACTGAAAATTGGCGCCGAAACAGGTCGTCTATATTGTGACGTCAATTATCGTGTAAATAACATAATATGGTTGTTTGATTTTTTTTCAAGTAATAAATTAGTAGTCTTTACCTAAACAAACCACTATTTATATTTGATTTATACGAGTATTGACGTCCGATCAATGCCAATACGTTTCAAAAATGATTTAAAAAAAACTGTTTTGCAAATTTTTAAAATAAAAATATTTCATACTGAGCACATTATATTTTTTTAGTACTGAGGTTTTTTTTACGTTTATGACTTAACAATAAAGAACAATTTTCTTAAATTTTAATTTTATGAAAACACCCAATTATGTCTATTTAGTTATGGTAACCAGTTTTTTTCGTTTTCAATATTTACTTGCCATTTTCATTTTAATAAATTTTGTAATATAATTTTTTCTATTTTCATAAATAATAATTGACAATTGGTCGATTCGCGTACGTTAAAATGCTACACACAAACAAATTAATTAGTTAAAATAGCAATTACCAAAATATCTAATTTTGGTTCATACAAACATTTGTAAATCATTTTATTTAGTAGACTCACGTCTACAAAGGAAGAAATAATAATATAATCTAATTGAAAATTTTCAATTATAGAACCACAAAAGTAATTGAAAACTTTTACTGTAAATTTTATTACAAATAAAATAGTCATTTAATAGCAAAAGTATTATTTGAAAATGTTTCAACAACGTAGAAACGACACCAATTTCAACAACTGTAAAAAGATTTCAGCAATTGACCTACATCGTTGACCCCATGCTAAAACAACAATTCTTTTAAATAATAAAAACAAAACGCATGTAAATGTAAAAAGGAAGTCGATTACTAGAATTAGTAGTATGTATATATTTCTTACATTAGTATAATGAATTCTAAGCAATTTATAAATTACATGTAAAACCAAACAATGAATAAATAACAAACTAGTATATTGTTACTTTGTATGTTTTTGTTATTGCATTTAAGCGTAAGATTAATAAATATAGCAGATCGAGTTACACTCGTTATTTATTTTACACATTCTGTTATTTTAATTCGTATAAATACAGATCAACTATTACATACATTTAATTTATGTTAACATAACCTGACGAATAATAACTTCTAACTGATTCCTAAATTTATGATGACGCTTTTACATACACAAGATAATATTCTAGAAAATAATTGAATGTTCTCGAACGGAGTACTTAAACGCAGCGATTATTTATTCTGAAAATTCCAGTGAGTGGCGTAACAATAAGAAGCGACAAAATGCCTTATAAACGAGATATCATATAGTATTTTTTTACTTTGCGTTTTTGAACATTACTAAGATTGTCACGGTTGGCAACAGTTATTTAAATTAAATGGGGTTCTGGTTGTAAGTATACATTTGGAGCGTTAGTATCATTTTTTTAAGTTAATTACGGATTTAATAAGTGTAATGAAAGGAAAGGAGTTTAAAATAAAAATGGTCTTTTGAGAACCCTTCAGTGTGGAGGTAGGAAAACAAACAACTCAAAAAGATCCTCCATACTGAAGGGGTCCCAAAAGATCATTTTATATTAAATTGAATTTTTGGAGGAATACTTACCTGAAAGGAAAGGAGAATAATATTTTGACGATTTCTGAAAACCTTGTGGAATTTTTTATTCTTTTATTCTTATTATAATTCTTTTTATTCTATATAGTCGTGTGTAAACATTCACTTTAATCAAGACATTTCAAAATATTATAAATTAAAAGGTTTGCTAAAACGGTGTTCAGAAGGATATATTTAAAAAAATCAAGAATTTTAAAGGAATACCAAATTAGCAAATTTATTTCTGAAGGGAATACAAAATTTATTTGGCGATAAAGTAAGTATAAATATATTTATTTATATTTTTACAAAAAAACAAAATAAATAAAATAAATAAAATAAATAAAATAAATAAAATAAATAAAATAAATAAAATAAATAAAATAAATAAATTAAATAAAATAAATAAATTAAATTAAATAAATAAAATAAAATAAACTATGACAATTTCAAATTGCTTAAAAATAAATAACTAAATTAATAACTACATAAATAACTACTCCTTGAAACTACTAGTTTTATGAAACGGATTTTTGTTACGATGCGCGTTTCTGTGTTAATAACTACAAAATGAACGCAAAATAGAAAAAATTTTTACTTCATGCTTCAAATTTGTTATATTAAAAAATTTTAAAAATACTGTTTTTACTAAATATTGAGTGGAAACATAAATAATGCTAACATGCTGTAAATTATTTCGATACGGTATGCTTTTAAATTTAAACCGCTTGACTACCGCCCTCGCGAAATAAACTGGTGCTAAGGCAATAATGACAGACTTCACAACCTTGGTGTATAATATACTATTAATAACTGCGCATTTAATAATGTAACTTTCTAGTTCTATTAATAAAGATTTCATTCAAATAATAATTGTGCACAATTATTTAGATCCTAATAATCCGAATTTGTGTATAAACTATAAAACTAGAAAATTGACGATCGGAATAGGACTTCATCTATTGGCCGAATTCATATCATGGCACCGTGAATGATATGAATTATTTCCACACTAGTCAGTGATATTTTGAAGTTTCGATCTCAGGTTGCTACATTGATATGTGTCACTTTCGTGACAAGTCGTCTAAAATGATTATCTTGTAACTGAAATTGTGTGTTTATGCAAATATTTTTTTGGACCAAAATGCTATATTATCTCAGTGTATTTGCTACATTTTTGAAACACTAGTGTTTCAAAACGTAGCAAAACACTGGATTAATAGAGCATTTTCCTACAAAAATATTTGCATAAGCACAATTTCAGTTACGAGAAAATCACTTTACATCCCTAATATAGCAAAAACTGTTTCAGATCTGTAATAATTGATAATTGAAAATTCGAAATGACGAACGACGTCTTGTATATTATTTGTTACTTTTATGTAGATAGAACTACTAGCGTGCGTTGTACACACAAATTGTTGATGTACTTACATTTTTCGTTATTTAGAATGCAATTTACGCACCTTTTTTTTTATATAAATGCCGAAAAACAATTCAAATCTTCAAATAAAAGTTTGACAATTAAATAGATTAACTCAGACTGGATGACAAATGTATGCATTATGTGCATTTGCGTTGTAGCCACAGCTCACTAATTAAATTTTGTGGTTTGAATGTTATAATATCAGAAATTTGAAAGTGCGAATTTAGAAATATATTGTGCAAAAAATAGGATACGCAACTTGTGCGTAAACAATATTTGAATTCGTGCCAAACCGGCACTCATTCCCAAAGAATCTGTTTACGCACACGTCACGTAAATAATTATTTTTGAACTCACTACCTCGAAAACAACGTCTGACGCACTGTGTAGTCAACCAGGAACGCGTGTTTCCCGGTTTAGTCGACCGGGAAACACACAGTGGTGCCAACCCTTTCAAAGTAGAAAAGTTTCATGTTACCGCGATTATTTCATAATAAGATGTCTATAATTCATTCGTTTATTGTATTAGCTAACATAGCGTATCGTTTTATATGTTTCTTATTAAGTAACTGAAAGGATAACATCAACAACAAATTTCGTTTTATTGTACGATCGCACAATTTTGCAACCAACTTAACGTAAATGTCAAATGTAGTATTCCCTTATTATAGTTCATCTCGTGAAAGAAAATTGGTCTGATAATTTGACGTTTGGAAATTGTTATCGGTGCACCTGTAAAGTGGTTTCGACATAATTGTGTGGATTTTGTGTAGACCATGTCCAATAGTCGCAGAGCAAATATAACCTCAATAACAAAATCGAGCCAGAGAAGGAGACTGTCTGTTCCGTTTCAAAACAGATTAAACATATTTTATTTGACTTTAAATAAAGTAAGTGACATTTAGAATTAAATTAATGTATACAGTATCTTAAACAAACAACTTAAACAGTGTTACTGTTATATATATTTATCGTACAGTTGGTGCAATTTGAAATTATTATTCCAGAAGTTCCTGGAGGGTGAGAATCAGATAACGACTGTGCCACATTTACAGTATGAATTATATGAGGTGGTCCCGGTGCTGGCTCCATTAAACGATCGGCAATACTAATTTTACTTTGAATGGAGTCATCAACGTAACTTTCAGCCACGCTTGAAGATTTCATCCTCCAAATTTTTAAGTGTTAGCAGATCTCCACCTTTATCAGCCAACAGAGTTGCTGCACTTCTTCGAAAACAGTGGCCAGTGTAGTCTTTTGGATTCTCTAACTGAAGGAATTCGGTTACTTGGCTAGGAATTATACCAATTGTATTAAGCCCTACTGGTGAATTAATACATTTGCCGTTTCTGTAAGTGCAAAAAAAACGTTTGTTTGCCTCTGGTCTTACATTTCTATATTTTAGCAGCAAGTTTATCCATTCGGGTTTAGTTACTGCAAAACGTCGAGAAACATTTGTTTTTGTTTCTGGTACATTGACGAGAATAACTTCAGATTTGAACTCGATATCATTAATTGACATTTTGCACAACTCTTCACGACGACATCCACCGGAAATCCCATTATTACTACTACCTATAAAATGAATTAGATACTTAGTTTATATGTATTTATGAAATATGTTGCTTATTACATACCTTCATTAACAGAAATGAATTGTCTGGGGCCTCAACAATGAACTTATCAATTTCGTTATCGTTTAAAACTTTGGATTTTTTCGTTTTAAATTGTACGTTTCCTTCTTTAAAAAGGCCACAAGTTTTGTAAATTTTGAAATGTCAACGTTATTGTGTATTATCAAACAGGACTTTAACATAGAATAATGCGACCAAAGAGACTTTTGACTGGAAAACGTTTGAAAATATCCCAGTAAACAATTTTCAGTGTATTTACTAATTTTATGTAATTTGCACCAGTCCAGAAACTTTGAATACACTAATTCATACCGTTTTTTTGACTTATCCGGCAATTTTCGATCACCTTTTTGGTCGTTTCTCTTATTTCTGGTGGTGTAATAGTTATTTTGCACTCCCTATATATAAAACTATCAAAAGCGCACGTAAATGACGCACCGAAACTTTGTTTTCCGGAACATGTGTTTCAAAAACAACAAAAAACACTCCACTTTCGAAGATTTCTACAGACAAATTTTTGATGAACTTAAATTTTTGTTCACCTAGAATGCAATTTACGCACATTTCTTTTCGTATATGGTTGAAAACAATTCATATTCTTCAAATAAAATTTCGATTATTAAAGAGGTTACCTTGCTGTCAGATGACAAATGCGTTTTTGTTTTGGCCCATGTTTGGCTCTTTATTCTGTGAATTTTGATATTATCCTATAGAAGTAGTAATTACGGAATAAAATAAAATTGAATGGACAAGTTTTAATTTCGATGACAAACAAAGAACAGGTAAAAAAATTAACATAACGTACATAACCCTACTTATTATTATTATTATTTCTTAGATTTAGAAGAATTGAATACTTTAATATTTATTGTGCAATTTTCGCACTTTGAAAATGAAACTCCGGGTCCCATAAACTGACTAGCTTGAGACAGAGGGTAAGTAGACGATTGCACATCTGTTATTGTTCGATTAAAGTTTTGCGATGATTCTGATGTAGGCAGAGACGAAGATGGACCTGGAAGGCACAGTGAGGATGGTGTGGGCCCTGTGAGAGTTTCTGCTGAAGATGGACCTGGAAGGCACAGTGAGGATGGTGCGGGCCTTGTAAGAGTTTCTGCGATGTGTACTTTGTTACAAGTTGAGTCCTCAACGTAACTCTCAGCCACAGCTGATGATTTCCACCCCCGTGCCTTTTAGTGCAAGAATGTCGCCTCCCTTATCTGCCAGTAATGTAGCGCTGGTTCTGCGGAAACAATGCCCTGTATAGTCTTTGTAATTTGTTAGGTTTAAAAATTGAGCAATATTCGATGGAACTTTTCCCAATGTGTTTATTCCACGGGCATATTTATACAAATACCATTACGATAAGTGTAAAATAAACGGTGAGTTTGTGGATTTGATCTTGCTCTTATTTTTAGGTAATTTCGAATTATTTGTATCCATTCAAATTTGGTAACGACAAACTTTCTACTCTTATTATTCTTTGTCTCGGGAATTGACACCATTATTATGTCGTCTTTGAAAACGATATCGCTTGTAAGCATTTTACACAGCTCTTCTCGTCTGCAGGCACCAGATACACCCATTATTAAAGCCACCTACATAACGTATATTTAGATTGTGAAGTAACAGATTTTTTATACCTTCATTAGTAAGTATTTCGGATTAGGGGCTTCAGAAATAAATTTTATGATGTGATCATCTTCTAGGACAGCCGACTTTTTAGGTTTGTGATGCTTAGTGGTCTGTTTAAGAAACGCATGTAACCTAGAGTATTTGGAGATATTCACATTATGCTTTACATTTAAACATGATTTCAGCATACTGTAAATGGACCATAGTGATTTTTTTCACTTATATTTTGAAAGTAAGCCAACAAACAGTTTTCTGAGTAGTGGTTGTTAATTCTTTTAGATATGCACCAGGAAGTGAACTTCTTGAATTCCATTTCATAGCGACTTTTCGATTTTTGAGGTAATAAAACATCAAGTGCATTATTTGCAGCTTCCCGTACGTCAGGTGGAGTTTGGGAATACTCGCTTTCGCTATCGCTAAGCATTTTTTCAATTGCGTTATACTTGACTTATATAATTACGTGAAAATTGATTATATAGACTGTCAATGAAAAAAATAAGACGCCTACTACAATATTTGTATTATAGATTGTGTGCATTTGCGTTTCACCATAGCTTACTAATTAATTTTTGTAATTGGAATATTATAATGTAGCAGATTTGAAATTGTGATTTTCGAAAAAACCGTGCAAAAAATAGCATACGCAACTTGTGCGTAAACAGTATTCGGGAATTCGTGCCAAATACTATCCCTCGTGCGCATTTGGCACGAATTCCCAATACCGTTTACGCACAAGTTGCGTATGTTTTTGCACAGTTTTCTGAAAATCACAATTTCAAATCTGCTAACATATTCCAGTATTTTACAAAGTTAATCAGTAAGCTATGGTGGAACTGCAAATCCACACAATCTGCGGCAATGTTGCAGTAGGCGTCTTTTTCATTGACGGCTCTGCCAACAATACGCTGATGCTGTCAGAAATATCGCAATTGAAAAGCCCAGCAAACAGCATGTTGGCTCAGGCTATGCAAGAGAAAGCACGCGATGTTTAGCTCAAATCCACAAATACTTGGTAAAATAGATCAAGTTCACTACAAATACATCAAAAATTAACAACCATTACTCGGGTTGATTTGTTAACCTGAAGCTTTAAGTGAAAAATCACTAAACCATCATTTGTATGCTGAAATCGCTGTTTAAATGGCTGCTCATGTGAGTATCTCAGGTATGCGTTTATAACGAACCGCTGTCGCAAACTTAAAAAGTCGGCTGTCTAGAAAGATGATCGCATCATAAGAACATTTCACAGCTAATCCAAATACTTCAATGTAACCATAAAAAAATCTGAAACTTTGTCAATATACGTTATAATAAGTAACTTTAATATGGTGTATCTGAAACTAACCTGCAGGCAAAAGAATGTTAAATAACTTACAGCGATATGGCGATCAAAATTTTGACTTCTAATATATGGGTGTCATATCCCGACAGGAAATAATGAAGTAAGAAAGTTTGTCGTTCAAAATGGAATGGATACAGCAATTCGAGAATTTTTAAAAAGCAAGAGCAAGATCAAATCACAAACTCACCGTTTTTTACACTTATCGTAATATTTGTATGCCGATGGGAATAAACACGTTGGGAAAAGTTCCATCGAATATTGCTGAGCTAAACCTATTTTAATTACGAGACTTGCATACAGGGCATAATGTCCGCAGAAGAGCGACTATTCTGGCAGATAGAAAGGACATTCTTGCTAAGCGAAGGTAATTAATCGGCAGTGGCTGGTGAATGAGGACGAGCAACATTTGTATCGCAGAAACTGCTACAGGACCCGTCACTGATCACAGCTGCCTTCGTGCACGTCCGAAACCTCAGGGCCCGCTCGCTCTCGCCTTCCAGGTTCATTTTCAAATGCGCTACATCAGATCATCGGGCAACTGATCGAACAATCGGTATGCGTGGTCGCGCACCTCTGTCTCAAGCAGTCGTAAATGAGACCCGGACTTCGAATATCAAATTACAAAGTATTCAAGTATTCTAAATCTAAATGAAATAATAATAATAATGAAACAGAGTTAGTGTACGTTATAGTTTTTTACCTGTTCTTTAATTGTCATCGAAGTTAAAACTTGTCCTTCAAAATCTTATTTATTCCGTATTACTACTTCTATAACGTAAGTTGCATTCTAGGTGAACAAAAATTTAAAGTTCATCAAAATTTGTACTGTAGAAATCTTCGAAAGTGGAGTGTTTTTTGTTGTTTTGAAACACATGTTCCGGAAAACAAAGTTTCGGTGCGTCATTTACGTGCGCTTTTGATAGTTTTATATATAGGGAGTGCAAAAATTCAATTTCCAAATCAGAAGACATAATTAATATTTTTAATTGTAAAATCAATTGTAACACAGTAAACAACTGTCAAATTGTAATTGTTTACCTACAGTTCCTTTGATAATTTTTTTAAATAAAATTTCAATGAAAGTTAGAAATTTATTTGAGAATTATTGTTTATGTTCGTTTCAAAAATATTGTACAATATTCATGCGTGACCAATTTTCTCGCGTTCACGCAGGAACATTGTTCCACACTTATTCGTAAATAACTATTGATTGCGTTTCCCATAATAACCTCTTTAAAAATTGCGTAGATGTAAAATGAACTACATTGCTTTTCAATTTATACAATCATTTTTCACAAACAGAAAAAATATACAGAAATGAATAATTTTAAATCTGGTATGCTACCGATCACACGGAAGTGTTGAGATGTTGATATCAACTCATTATACATAAAACAAACCATTGTAAATTGTTAATAAATGAATGGTTAAGATCAATGAATTAGTTTTGAACGAATCAAAGACCCAAAACATAATTATTAGCACTAAAGATGTACAAAACCATCAAAATCAAAATTTGTATAATTTTGTGAATAAAAGAAAGTAAAACCTAATCAAACCTTATTCTAAGATGTCGTAATAACCAAACAACAAATAATTAATTCAACACTCTACTTTACACAAAACATAAAATAGAGAACGGTATGATATCGTCTAAACTATTCACGAACATAATACAAGATCAAACCGTAATTTGTAAATTTACTATTGTACAATATTCGCGGCTGTCAACTAAGTAATAATAATAATGGTTGTTGAAATTCGAAGAAAACAAAGAAATAAATGATTTGAACAATTGCTTATTAAAGTTAAAATTGAAAAGTAAAGACATATAATTGTGTGTAAAATTTTGTTGGAAAATAATTACATTATTATTATTATTATCATTATTATTATTAATTGTCGCTAGATTTTAAAATTATTTTTAAGACATTGTATCAGCAATGCGGTTATAAATTTGTTTATGCATAATGTTAATAAGTTTGAACGGGTGATAAAAAATTGTCAAATTGATTTGAATAGAGAACGTAGTAATTCAAAATAATTAAGCAAAAAACGTTTTCGATACGTATTTATAACTTGGAAACTCTCTTAGTGTATAGTTGGTAATTCACTTTTTAGCATCAGTCAAATACCCAATTTGCGATAAAATACTAATATAAGGGTTTTAAATTATAGAGTGAAATGCGTGTGTTACAACATCTCGTGTATAAAGAACACGTACAAAGCGATAACTTAAATGCTTTACACTCGTGTCGACAACAAGCCAAGTATTTCTAAACAGTAGCATACACGCTATGAAGAACACCTGATGCGTGGTTCGCTCTTATTATGAGCTCATCAGAGGTGTATACTTAAGTGCGTTAATGTTAAGCATTTAAAGTTATCGCTTTTGATAACAATAAACATATACACACACTGTCGTTACAGTTAATTGTTGGCATTTCTTAATTTAATTTTAAAACTGCATTTGAAAGTACTTTTTAAGATTTAAAGTGGCGGTGAATCGGGCCATGGTCCATTTTAGGTATAATATGTTGTGTATACACACGTCTATTTTTCATTTCTTAATTTCACAGGCATATGGCTAATACGCAGATGAACAGTACTTGTTACACACACATGCCGTTACAGTTAACTGTTGGCATTTTTCTTAGTACTTGTTATTGTGCCAGCGTTTACTCTATAAACACCATGCTGACATAATCAATTCACGTGACAACAATGATTCCCTCTCTAATAGTTGGCGATTTTGTTTCAAGCATCAGATGACAGTTTCGATCAATTATTGTAGACTGAACACTTAGACCGATTACTGTAAAATCATGTGATTGATTCTTATTTCAGAAAGTCTTTAGAATCAGAATTAAGCAAATTACCCTGTACATTATGTAAGTGTTAATTATAATGACTATTAAAACTTCTTTTTAAATTTCCTACAAAAATGTAAAACGTACAAGGGAGTAGCAAAAAAATTGTGGAAAAATTGCTATAACGGTTGTAGGTATTGACACTTTAGGAAATAAGTTAATATGTGAAAAACTTTTTACCCTCCGAAAGTATTATAAACAATAAACGTAAATCATTAAGTGTAAAATCAGTGCCTGTAAAATTTGAGAAAGAAGGTATGCAAATTACTATTATTTTCATTTATCCACTAAAATAATTTGTTAGGGTTTTTAAATTCCAAATTGATGAGATAAACATTATGCTTGTGAATTCATGTAGCATATGTATATAGCGATCCAAAGGGTTACTAAAAAAATTGAAAAGTTGTCATTAGAATGTACTAAAAGATTTGTGTGTAATTAATTTTAAAAAAAAAGAATATTCAAGAATATTCAAAAATTAAATACAATTGACTCATATCTTTTTATCAGTGAATTTATGTTATTTTTCTTCTTATAATCATCTAAGCATCTAAGCAAATTACAACCAAGGACGTCCTCGATTAAAAAACTCATCAGATGCATCTTTTTCAACTGGGTCCAAAGCGAATAAATTGTTTATGTAAATAATAATCACAATCACAAAAATTAAAAATGATGTTTTTATCATAACTTGTATTGATGCAAATAAATTTTAT
This sequence comes from Abscondita cerata, assembly GCA_030710515.1. NCBI lineage: Eukaryota > Metazoa > Arthropoda > Insecta > Coleoptera > Lampyridae > Abscondita > Abscondita cerata. The sequence goes on along the minus strand of JALBCR010003713.1, from coordinate 46,686 downwards.
TTCTTACAAATTAAATTGTTGTTTTATTGAAGTTTAAAACAAACTTTAAAAACAATTCGCAAATCCAACTAGTAGGACGTACTGGGATAAATTCATGGCAAGATAAATTAAGTGAAGTGCACTTTATTTTTATTATGCAAGTGCAAACTGTTCATTTTGCGAAAAACTCGAATCCTGGTTTGATTCCAAAGTTGAAATCATTAGAAGCTTTCTGAAGACATAGACCAGTTTTATTGAATTTATTAAGTAAATCAAGTTCAAAAAAAAATATGAGGCTATTTGAAAACCATCGCTATTTCTTTATTTTATTATTCTTTATTACTTATTTGCGATAAGAACGAACGGCTTTGGAAACTGCAGAGTTTGATTCTTGAATCATTCTCGAATGTAGACCGATGTTGCATTTATGCGATGCCGTAACAGAATCAATGGTTACAGAATTAATCGTTAGTGGCAGCACTTTACAAATTAACAGTTTGGAGAACGAGGGTGAAAGGGGCATCCGGTGCTTGTTGGAGATGTAGTTGTGAACAAACATTAAGGCTTGCGTATCTTCCAAAGTTTATAATCAATGGTATAACTATTTTCCATAGCTTTTTTATTTATGTTTTTATAATTCAATAATTTAAAACAATTTTATATTTACTTTCCTATTTATACATTACACATGTAACGGCGGTAATCGCCCGCAAATATTACTCTTCGGGACTCGGTATTTCCAGTTACGCTATTCTTATTTTTATTAATTACGAAGTATACCACAATTTTTGGCAGATGTTTCGGCATGTTTAAGTGTGAATTTTGTTATGAACAATATTATAATATTCGCCATTTTTTTGTTCAGAAACTTTATAAAGGTGCCTCAAAGACAGCAAAAAATAGTAACTGAAGAATAAAACAAACGTTTACCCAAGAACTCCACATCACCCGGTAAGCAAAAATAAAATTGCGTTTTAGAAAAAATGGTTTAAACAAAAGCTATATATAATAGAATTTCCAACAACTTTTTTCCCCTCAATTTTTTTGTGAAATTGATATTGGTGGGGATATAGTTACAATAATTAGTGTCACTTAATTGTTATATTTCCAGTAATTATTTATCGAATCAAAAAATAATTTAAACAAAAGTCTGTCTATAATTAAGTATAAACAACTTTTTATTTGAAGACAAAAATATGTAAAATAATAATTTTTTTTTAAATACTTTAAAAACTCGAAAATCTGTGTAGGTAAACGGCCTAATCAGATTTTGGAATTATAAACTCAAAATCCTTGCACAATATTTTATAAAAATTAGAAGGGTCGTTTTCTCTATATCTCGTTTACATGCGGACGGATGGCCGGCCGGCCGTCGGACATAAAATATTTTTTGTTTCATCATAACGTGCTGACTCTAATTTGTCGGAAAAAGTGGAAACAAAAGTGCTAAAATTTTCGGTTTGGAAACCGTCGCATAATTGCACATCTTACTTCCATAAGATGCGGAATAAAAATAAAAGTGCGCTGAAGTGAAGTGGGCGGTGACAGAACGAATGCATCTAGGGATGGTAGCATCCTTTACTGTAAATAATTGCCCTACAAACAGTGTATTGTTACTTTAAACATGAATAACTAACTAAAACTTCATCAGATCGAAATAAGCCAAACAAAAAAGTAGTTTCATTTACCATCTACCCGTTTTCTAAAATTCTTTTAAGGAACCGTGTATATTTTAAACAGCTTATTATATTGATTTATGGTACTAATCTTTTGAAGAAATCTGGGTTCCACGGAAAACAAAATAATCATTTTGACTACAGAAAGTCAAAACGAAATTAGAGAATTTATAAATTATAAATTCTTTATCTTTGGATCGACCAATCATGCACCAAATTTAATCAAAATGTCAATTATCAAACAAATAGTTTTTTGATGTATGTGTTTATTATAATTTTTCATCAAATATTGCTATTGAAAAAAAACATTGTTCATCAGTGTCATTGCCATAAATAAATCAGTATTTTCAATGAAACAAAGTAAGGCGTATGTTTTCAAAAGTATTATTCTCCACTTTAGTAGACATGGTAAAATACAATAAACATATGATATTAAGAGTCCCTCTACCCTTTTTGCTAAAATCGTTATATTGAATCGCAAAAAACTATACTATTTTTGTTTATAGAAAGAATGTTAAAACAAGGTCACGGACACGTTTGAAAAACTAGTTTCAGGATTTACCGTTCTGCAGTGCTGCTTTACAGGGAAAATTACATGTTTTCGAAGCGACAAAATAACACCCTTATATATTCTAAAATATTATTTTCACATTCTACAATGTTTTCCAACTCAGTACAGACCCTTTTTTAATTCAAGATCAATTAATAAATTGGGAAGAATTTTAATATTTCACGACAAAAGCTGCAAAAACAGTCTTATTTTTAAAACATAATTATAACAAATCAAAATATTTTAAAGAAAAAAGACTCCGACATAAGTTACGTAACAAATTCATGTTTATGATAGTGAAATCAAAAATTATTTTTATCAAAAACTGTAGCCTTGAGAGTGTCGCCCGTGACATAGGAATTTTACATGGGAATTGAAAGGTAGAGAGGACTCTTAAGTTTAAAAATGGCAACCACTTGATTGGTCTCAGGACAGAATTTTTTTTTCTTTATTTAACAACAAAATGTGAGGACGGATAATTTTTTAATTAAAAAAACTTTTACCTTTAAAAAGTAGATTATTTGCTTATTTAGTGCATAAAAGTGAATGAAATTTAGTAAAATGTTTCTACGATCACTATATAAAATTTATAAAAAAAATTTAAGCAGTCAGTTCTCCATTTCAGCAATAAAAAAGTAGTTTTTCTCATAAATCAAGTCAAATTAACCAAAATCCTGTATGTTTTGATTACATACAAATGTGAACTGTTTCAGAATTTTCTTCTGGCAAAATCTACTGAGCACAATAGTATTCTCAAAATGCAACAGATTGAACTTTTTTCAGATCTTTGAAACCTTTGAGCAAGACTTTTTATTCATGGAATTTCACATGTCTAATCAATAGCGATTATCTTGAATTTTTATTTGGTAAAAATTTTATAATTAGTTTTATTGAAAAAGTGACTTTTCTTGAAAGTTTTTCGTGTCTCTATACTTTTTCAGTATTTATTTGAAGAATTTTTAGACATGTCTAACTCTTTAAATAGATTTAAATTAGCATACTACAAAAGTTATTTATTTAACAAAATCTCCGTCTTAAATTATAAACCAGTTACTTATGGAATCTCAATCCATCTTAGGACACCCTATTACAACACCTAAATTTAATTAATTCAGCTAGAGCATTTTATGATAGAAAAAATTCAAAAAACAACCGAGTTGTTTTAACTTATCTAAACAGGTTTATTTCATCGCGTACAATTCCAGTTTTACAAAATAGGTAATAAAGGGGAATAAAATAGACAAATGGAAAAATTTGCATTCGGTGTTAACTTCATTATAAATTAGTTTCAATTTAATTCTGCTTCTAAATTGCGTATCACCCTTGTACTTGTAATAAATAAATTTTAAATAGATGATTAACAAACATATTGTATATAATTAAAGTAAACATAAACGAGTTTTACTTACAAACATGTAAATTTTATGGTTTGTTTAGTTATTATTTTAGGCATAACGTTATAACAAGAGGGTTTGCAATGCATTATGACAAATGTACTAGTTGGAATATTCTACAGTTTGATATGTAAACCATTTGCAGAATTTCCTATAATAAACCCTTTTCACAAATTTCATTCATTACTAGAGGTATTTTAATAGAAACGAATAAAATCGTCTCTACAGAAATATTAGCTTGAATAGTTGAGTAAATAGGAATTATACTTAGAGAATATTAAACTAAATATAAGAAACATTTTATTTACAAAGTTTTGTTTTTATTTTGTAAAAGTACAACAATAAAGTTAATGAAAACATATTCTTAAAAGCACTTTCTTCGAAAACAATTTTGAGAACATCGAACCTTTGCGTTTTGTGGTTGATAAATATAGCTTCGAAAATGAGATTTAGAGACTCGCGTAAATCTCACCTATTCGCTGAAAATTGAATCTAATCTTGTTTCGCCTCATCTTAGGTGTTGTCAGCCATGTCCCCTACCTATTCTGTATTTCTTGGCTTCTTGTGCCGACAGAAATTACCTCAGGCTTTGTAGTTAGTGTTAATATAATGGAAGAACTTTCAAGCACTTTTTTATTTGTTGTAATTTGTTAAATTAAGAGTACGTTTCACGCATGCTAAGTTAATAAGGCTGATCTATTTAATATGATTTCAATTTCATTCAAAAAAGTTCCTTGTTTTCTGCTGCTAACAAATTTATTTGTTTTATATGATCTTAAACGTATGTTCTATAATTGGTTGTTTTTTTACACTGCTGTGAAAAACCATTCCAAAAAATGCAATGTAATGCGACAAATTGTAATAAAAATAAACTTAGCCAGGCGTATGGAAGACAACAAATGTAATATGATAGCCAATGTACATTACCATAATTTGTTATAGTTAATTATGGAAAAGCAAAATAACACTCTTGATTGTAATTAAGTTTTAAAAATGTGATGTTCGTCTGTACTATCTTATTTAAGGTTTGTTTGCGATTATACAATAAGTAAGATTATGACAGATGTCACTTGATACTTGATTTTCATAAAAACGTTAAATGTTACAATTAATGAATTTTGTTACAAATTTAAAATCACGATGTATATTTTTAAATATTATTGGCGTACAATAGTTATTTATGTAACAAGGACAAAAAGTGCACTTTTATGTACGAGACTGAATTTGCTGGCCGAGGCGTTAGCCGAGGCAAACAGAGCGAGGTTATTAAAAAGCACTTTTTCCGAGGTACATATTAATTTTTCCGTTGACCTTAAATTAATTAATTTTCTATTTATTACCGTTTACTGAAAACAAAATGTTTAGTAATTTTAAACAAAAATTTTACGTTTGTTCTGATTTTACTGTACCTAATGTTCACTTCACCGTTCAGTATTGTAACATTTGTGTCAAAATTTATTAAAGGAAATAAAAGCTTTCCGCGTTCGAATATTGTACCGATAAAGCATTTGTTTACAACAATCACATAATTTTTATAAGAGCACTTGATTATGATAGGTAATAGGTAAAACATGTACTTTTTTTATAATTTATTAAAATAATAAAAATTACATTTAGGTAGTGTTATTTTGAAGTATATTTAAAAATGTAGTTATAGTTGGAAGCCTACCCTCAAAATTAATGCATTTCTTTAATTGTTTATGATCAAAGATGTAATGAAGTTTCTCCTATTAAACACATTAAAGTCGATTCTTACTAATTGGACATATAATAGTTATAAGACTGAGTTTGTACCGTGGTCAGACTTATAATCATTTTATATTCAATAAAAATATTGCCTGACCGTAGAAAGTATGCAAACGTAGTTTTTGATTCACTCGAAAATGTTTCAAAAATGTAATAATCTTCTTTCAGCTTATTGAAAACTGTGAAATTCACCTTGTTTTTGTGTACGAATAAATCTTGAACCCAGTAATGTTGATGGCTTATATGATTCTATTTTTGTTTTTCCTGCGACAGAATCAATATTCAAATGATTTTTCACAAGTAATTACTGTTCTTGTGTTTTCCATTAGCATTATTACTTATTTACATCAATCAAATACAGTAATAGAAAGGTACCCATAATTAACTCACTTCTACTGTAAGTTTTGTATTTTATGATCGTGAAAATTTTGTATCGGAACTCCGCTTCTGTATCAAAATGTTACCTAATAAAATTGTCTAAAGCAATCTCAAGTCGTATGAATTCTGTCTTACCTTATAAATGAATAACTTTAAAGAAGTTAAAGTGTTACATATTGAAAACAATGTATCGAGTATTGTGAGATTACAACCAGGCTCTTCTATATGCTTCGCACATTGTAGAAACTATAAACAATTTATTAATATCATTTCAAAGCACTTAAAATCATTTACTTGTAATTTGAACAACAAATTGTTTTTGTTCAAAGTTGTGTGGGATTGAGAAATTGAGGTTATAAATGGAAGTAATCAAACAATATTCTGCAGTATCTAAAATGTTTCAGTATGTACCTAAAGTACTGTAATATCCTATGTAGTCACTAAATTCATCCTTTCTTAAAAATGGGTTTTCATACTGGTTACTTCGACTTCATTTAGTTTGACATAAAATAATAATTGACATTGACAGATGTTTGCGGACGAAAAGTGTTTGCGGGCGAAAAGTATTACATTTTAAAAAAGTGTTACTTTATGATTATTCAGGGAGTACGTAAAACTCAATTTTATAATGAGGTCGACGGAAAAAGACTTTAAAGGCGCTCGTATTTCTTTTCCGCGCAGATATGTTTCAACGCTACCAAGAAGAAAAAAAAGGTGGATTCTCATATCTTTCCGACCGCTAAGTAATAGAGCTTTACATGTAAAATCGTACCTACTCAGTTTCTTGTCTTCTTAATTATTTTAAAATGATAATGTTAAAATGCAAAATTGTTTAGAATTAAAAATGCTGATTTAATTTTTTATTATTTCTTAGAAAACACTATTTTAGATGAAAAACCGCCAATGCAGCTTGTTATGGTTTTATTTCCCGTATTTACGACGTATGTCGTGAGCCGCTTTAAAACGTGTGTCGCGAGTGGTACGTTGCGACGAAAGTCGTATTTGGCGCGCATGTTGCTAATTTTCTATTCATGGAAATTAAATTAGACTGAAATTTTCTAGACGGACAGCGGACATTTTTTTTTTCTCGTTTGATACAAACGGGTGCCTTTAGCATTTTCTCTAAAGTGAAATTCTCACCAAAAATTATTTAATGTGGGTTTCACAATTTCCAATATAAATTGGCGTTTACGTTTAATCTGACTAGATTTACGGTGAGTATATTGGGTTTCTTTCCTATTCACATTAATTCTAATTGCGGCATATGCTTTTAGCACGTTACGTCCGACATTATGTGCTCGTTGTGTACTGTACTGGGATAACTCTCGTGGGTGCTGGAGTAGCTAATTAAAAACCTTCCCTATAAATGAAAGACAACACCACGGTTTCGCATTAATTAAGCCGCAGACCACCGGTGAATACCACGTCTACAGAGGTTGGTTATGTTGCATACTTCCAGCGAGGGAGTCACTGGCTTGCTGTTTTCTCCGCACACCTCCCTTAAGAGGAATCTCTGGGTCTATCTAACTTCTCCGAACTGTCGATACCGTCGCTAGCAGAATATCTTTATTCTCGGAACTACACTCGACGATTACAGCTAAGTTTTAGTATTTAAGTCACTTATTTATAATAATAATGCGTATGAAGCTTAAGTTTATATGACATAAAACGGCTTGATAGCTAATATTTATGTAACTTTATCGAGATACGCTCCTTAACCGAAGTTTGTTTTAGTCAGCTCAATAAGGGCTGGGGCGTTTAATTTAGAGCGGTTGCCGCTGACGCAAAAGGCCTTTAAGTTTGCGGGAGGTACTTACCCTTTTATTCTAGTTTAGATTTAGTGTAACTCGCCGTGTGTAAGTGATATGTGTACGCAGAGCCTTAATAGCAGCCAATTCTTAATTTGAATGATAATTCTAACTCAAGCGTTTAACTAAAGCTTATCTGAAATTCGACACTTTAACTAAGACTCTTATTTATGGTAAGCGAGGCTGCTGCTAACGCACGTAACTATATGCGACAGTCTCTATATTTCTGTCACATTCTCCTAATATTTTAAAATTTGTTTGTTATACTGTATTGTTTCTCTCTCTCTCTCTCTCTCTGATTTGTGTTCGATTTAGCATATTAGATTTTAAGTAAAACCTGTTGATCTTTTGTTGGTCGGTTTTATTTCTTTCTTTATCCAGCAGGTGGCAGCTTGTTAGACCAGCAGTTTAATGTCTTATAGTTATTCAGGAATCCACGCAACTCCCCGACAAAGCCGGACGCTGCTGCTCTAACTACTATAAATATTCTTATCCTCCACGTATTTAGTGCGCTACATCGAGCCGAATTCTCTTTAGTTTTCTTTCTAGGTTGTACCGCTAGAGCCGTCGCTTCTTTTGTTATTTTGTAAACTACAACCGTTACAAGCTATAATTTTTAGTTCTGAACTATTTTCTATTTTTATGTATGTATTTGCTTTAAAACAATTAGGAACATAAACATGAAATTACAATAAGTAAAATTCTCCATTTAAAATTCTGTTGGTCAACTTTAATTAAAATGAAATCATTTAATGGTATTCTTCTGCTAATTGCAATAGAATTTTTAATTTTTTTGTATTTTTTAGAGAGTCCTCGGATTTAATTGTGCCTTCTAGCAAGAGGCGTAGCATCTATTAAGCAAAAAAGAAAACGATTTGGGTAAGCACTATCTTCGATACTATCTCTAGAGTAAAACAAGACAAAACAAACCTTGGAGGTAAAGACTTAAAAGACAGTAGCAGCATTCTATAATTGTTAGAACATCTGTTTGTTTTTAATTTGCCTTTAAATATGTTACCTTATGTTTTTGATTTTTATAAATATGTAATAAAATTGTGGTTGCTATGTTTATAAAGAGTTCAGTTGGTTGTTTACAGCTCCACTCAGCAAACATGATAGTCGGAAAATATGTCAACTAAAATAATTAATTTGAAATTTTGCCACGATAAATGATTTAACCAATCACGTTTGAGAATTTTAAGTTGGTACATTCGCATGTAAAGCAAATTGTTTACAGTTTAGAGCTGACATTTTCGCGTGCTTTTCTTAATTTATTACAAATTCCTCACAGTATTACTCTTGTTTACCAAAATCAGTTTTTTGAAAACTACTTCATTTGATTTTCGCAGTAAAGGTATGTATTTTAAGTGTTTTAATAAAATGTAATTTTAATGTTATTTTTATGTTTTAAGGTTATCTTATTATGGCTGGAACTACGAAGAAAACTATACATTCTGAGGCTCGAAACATTATCAATAATGTTATACAATTCTTCGATAGACAAAAAGCTGCTGGTGAATGGGCATTCCCTTTAGAGAAGGCAACTGAACTTGCAGCGGCTGCTGTTGGGAAATCGATGGCTACTATTTTGAGGATCAGAAAAGAAGGTGCTGCGACTGACAGTGAACTACTGCAATCACCATCAAAAAAAAAAGAAAAGCGGAGGATCCAACAAAATAATGATGGATGAGTGTGATTTGGGAATTTTAAAAAAACAGTGCAAGAGGTTTACACGGTTGACAAGCAGTGCCCACGTTAAAAATTTTAGTGAGCAAGATGCCAAAGATAAGATTAATTACACTGTCGGACAAGAAACTATTCGAAGGCATCTATTAAGAATTGGCTTCCACTTTAAAAATGTGAAAATCGAAGAAAATTACTTATGGAACGTAACGATATTCGTAGCTTGGCGTTCTCGTTATTTACGAAAATGGAGGGAAAACGCTGCTCTCGGAGAGAAGAAAAAGCCGGTTACTTATTGGGACGAAACTTTTATTCACCCATTTTATGGGGTGAGTAAATGCTGGCGTCAAGAGACCAACCAGGTGTATATAAAGCTGATCGTTCTGGTCAGCGATACATTATGTACACGCAGGTGGTGAATATGGATTTGTAAACAACGCATTGTTAATTTTTCAAATCTAAGAGCAAATCAGGAGATTACCACGATGACATGAATCATCACAATTTTATACAATGGGTTGAAAAACAGTTAATTCCGAATTTTGCCTCAAAGGGATCGTTGTTATGGTTAACGCACCATACCACAGTGTTTAAAATTAACAAACCCCCTACCCAAGCCACAAGAAAGCAGGCAATTAGAGACTGGCTTGAAAATAATAGAGTTTCAACAACTGGGGACATGAGGAAGCTGAATTGTTAGAACTGGTGAAGATAAGATTAGCCACACTAAAACATTCTATGTGGATGAAATTTTAAAAAAAAAATGGACATACTGTTTACGCTTGCCTCCATATCATTGCGACCTTAATCCAATCGAATTCATATGGAGCTTAGTTAAACATGCCAAATTCGCAATGAAGAACGTACAGCAAAGTGCCAAGGATATCGAGGTGTTAGTGAGAAACGCTTTTGCAAAGTCACAGCATCAGATTGGCAAAAACAGTGCAAGCATGTGGATCCAATTGGCTCAAGAAATGTGGGAGAATGATGGATTGCTGACGAAGTAGTGGAAAAATTGGAATTTGTAGTGAATACTGGTTTGTCGGAAGATGACACAAAATTCGGAAGAAGAATATGAAACTAATTAATGGAATTGCTTTAAATTATATTTCTGTTCAATTTATTTTTTTAATTTAAGAAAATTAATTTGTGTTATTGCCAAAGGAAATAACTTATTCATTCATTAGATTAAATATAAATCTAATACATTTAAAATAAGCAGAAGAAAATTTGTAAATCTTTAAAATTATTTAAAATGTTTCTGTAGAACTGAATATTGTTACTAAAAATGTTGCGTTATTGTTATTAAGTTTAATACAGTCATTTCTTTTTCAAATTCTTAATTTTCTGTTTATAAATTTGTTCCGTTTTGATCTTGTTAAAAGATTTACACATATTATGCAGCACACAATACATTTGTGTGTATCAAATAAATCACATTTAAATACTTTTTCGGAATGTACCTTACAAGCTCTATAGCGCCAGTATCCCCCTCTCCAACTATCTTGTTTGCTGAGTTTAGCTGTATATTAATATACAAATGTGTATTTAGATTATTTTCATTCTGAATTTATTAAAAATGTTGTTTCAAAACTTACAATAGTTTAATTTATAAAAAATAATGTCCACGTTATGTATGACGTAACACCGATTAACTTATCGTGTTGGGGTCAGCAAAATAAAATAAATTCGTGACGTAGTTTGTTAGATAATCAGATGATTCATTAACAGTGCTAGCCGATTTTAGCAACTATTTTAAAGATTAAAAAATGTTGATGACAGCTTAAATTAGTAAATTACTTTCAGTGCTTTATAATCGATATCAACTTTCATCCCAACAGCACCTTTGTCTTGTCTTTTTATCAAATAATAATGTTATAAAATGACACGGCTGACAAAAATATATCAACAGTACCTGTTTAAAAAATCCACTTGTTTGTTTGGCAAAGCACAAAAAAAAGTTTACTGGTTTATATACGTCTACCTATAAACACAATTATAAAATTTAATTGTTAATTAGATTAATCATTAAAATCAAGATAATTTTGATTTCTGCAGAATTCTCGTCAAGAAACCTCTATGAGATAAATCTACCAAAACGTTTCGGAATCTACCGAAATACAAGACCTGTATCCAAAGAGTCTACCAACGTGAGACAGATTTCATTTGGGACGACTTTGAAGCATTCAAATATGTGCTTTTGAAATTAAGTATTAATACTGCTGCTAAACACAAGTCCTAATAACTGCAGCGATGATGTTGATGATGTGATGCTGATGAACCACCGTTGGAATTACAATCACAAAATATTGTGCAGAAAATGAATTACATAGAACTTCCGATCTTAGAGTTACTATCTAACTAACAAAATAAATATCAATACGACATTCAAAGGTTTTTGATCTGTCACGACGAAAATGAAGATAAACCTCTAACAACAGAATATACACTTTAGCGAATCTTATTATTATGGACCTGTGCAATGACGATGGTTATGCTACTCATATTTCATATTGCAATTCATATTGTTTGTTTTCAAACAATCATAGTAGCATCAAAATTTAAATAACGTTCCAATTATCATTTTAAAATAATTTTGGAAGAGTTTTAATAGACAAAATTAATGTTTCTTCATTTTATGCGGTATTTTAGATACAACTCAAAATATCTCAAAAAGCACGTTCAAATTGCAAGAGACGACAATTAAACAGCTATTAATTTTGATATCAAACAAACTTTTCTAGAATTAATACTAAATATATAAAGTCTCAATTTTCTGGGGAATCTGAAATTTCTTTTTAAAAAATTAAATCTTACTCGTTGGTCTGACAGGATTACATCACTGACTGCTGTAAAAGCATCGATTAACATTAATCTCAACTCAAAAGCAATAAAAAAGAAGAAAAAATATTTAATTATATGAAGCAGAGGAAAATTGGACATTGGTATGTATAAAAACATCTAGTAATAATTGTCAGCATATACCGGGGTCCACTTATATTTTCCCCTATTTTAACTGCCTATAACTTCTAAACGGTTTAGGATAGAAATATGCGGTTTTCACTGAAATGTTACATTTTACTATAAGTTTTCTTTGAATACGTTGAATTTTTTCTATCGACTTCGATGACATTATAACAAAAATGGCGGATTTTTGACAATTTCTTTGTTAACTTTTTCATCAGAACACCCGGTATATTTTTTGTAGTTTGAAAGAACTGACTTTCACCTATCCAGCGATGCAAAGTTTTTCAAAATCGGTTAGCGAATGACCGAGTAATTAATTTTTAAAATGAGAGATACAAATTAAAAATCGTACAACAGAACATCAATTTGTTCAGTTCTTGTAATCATAATCGGTTTTTAGACGATTTACGTAAATGTATTCAAAGAAAACTTACATAACATTTCAGTGAAAACCGTATGTTTCTATTTTTAACCGTTTAGAAGTTATAGACAGTTAAAATAGGGGAAAATATAGATGGACACCCTGTACTAGTCGAATTTTTTAAGAAATAGCAATATAATGGGGTATTGTTCCAGAATTTTCTAATAAACTTCAAAAGAAGGCAAAATGTAATTTTGACAAATCTCGTGAAGAATATTTTTAAAGTAAATATATTCGATTGTATATTGGATAAAATTATTCAACAAATCAATACTTGATTCACTAGTATCTTAACACATTCTTATCACCACGGTTCTCTGTTCACGTTGCTAGGAGAGAGGAACAAGCATACCCAGTACTCGGCCAGTGTTAAGTATATCGCGGGGTGCTGTTGCGTTGGTAGGATAGGCAACGCACTTGAGGGAACGGTGTTACTTTGTTCGTGAGGCTCCTAGGGGACTTGGGTTGTCTAGTGAAACATATTAAAGATCGGTTTAACTGTTTATAGAACTAAGAACCATACTTAATTCTCCAGAATCAGAATTAATGAAAAAATGCGAAAATTTTACGGAATACTTATTCTAACGTTGTTTTCTCCACAATTACCGAGGAGGAAGCGATTGAGGCAATAATGTTCAAAATCGTAGTGGCCAAACGTCGCCATATGTCATTCTAATTTTTCTAAAATTCTGTTGTTGCGAATGAATGAGACTTATTCATTTACATTCCTACGTTGCATTAGTCTGATGATTTTGTAATACCTTTACCTCTACTTTTATTTTCGAATTTCCTTAGCGTTTGCTACTATGGTATCAAAAAATAATTTAAACTTTTGCAATTTTATTATTTAACTAATACTGGTATGCCAGAATTTGGCAACTCTTACCGAAATGTAAGAAGAAAAATTATTATAATTTCTTCCACTTTTTGAACGAATCATAACTTACATTTCATATCGTTGAATTTAAAAATCAAATTTTCGAGATTTTTATTATATAATATAATTTCTAGAAATCACTCGTAAACGTAAACTAATTGTATGAAACATTGAATTGCTGTATTATTTCTGTTTATTTAAAATATGTATGCAAAAGTAAATACTATTAAATATTAGATTAGATATTATTTTGAAACTCAAAATTTAAAAAAATTACAACGAACGTGATTTTATAATTTTACATTATTACATTACAAAGTTTTGTACGTTTTAGAACTGGAAACTATTTTTCTAAATTCGGTATAAAGTTTACCAGTGCTTCAATTTTTTGTGATATATCAGTAATTAAAAATTTTTTTTGAAAAACGAATTGATATTTCAGTTCAAATTATATAAAAAAAAAATAGATTACAGTTAAAACTAAACAACTTCCTCAAGGATGTAATACTGATTCATGGTTTTGACTCTCTTTTATTTTGACGAAAATAACTGATGTTATTTGAAAATTTTATATAATCAGAATCGACAAAATATTTAACCCTCGAACAAAAAAAATATTACACATTCTTCAAACGGTAATATCGATGATCAAAATTCAAATTGTTCCGAAGGATTTACGACAAATATAAATTAATGTAATTTTATCCTTAATAATTTAAAAAATAGTTTCAAAATAAAATTCCTTCACCAACTAAAATGGAGTTTGAGGATCATTTACAAAAAATTACTGTCGATGTTAACTTACCTTCTGAAAATTGTTCTTATTTAGAACTACATTGTAATGTGATCAATATTCAAAAGCTTTTCACAACAAAACTTATAAACAATGGTGTGTCTAGCAAAAAAATAACAGATAGTGAATCTAAAGCTGATGGCCAAAGTAACACTAAAAAGCTTAGTATTAGTGAATTTTTTTCACGCAAACCCGAAACTGATACAAAATATTCATCCCTTGAAGTAGACCATATGGTAACTGTTGCAAACGAGGTTGCGGACAATCAACATGCAATTTCCGCTTCTTTCAACAATACCAGAACTAAACAAGAAAAACCAAAAATGTTTAGAATATTAAATTAAGTTCTAGAACATCCAATATAATACATGAACAAGAGTACAATACTTTCAAACATGACGAAAATCCGTTGCGGAAAAAAGCTAAACTTGGAGAAACAGTGACAATATTCAGAGACAGTAAGCTATCGTCAAATATGTTTTGTCTATTGTTGATCGGAAACCAATCATGTGAAAACATTTTCAGAAGTATTAGATCCCTAACAAGTACATTTGCTAATGTTGTTAATTTAAGCATGAAGGACATAATTATATTGAATATGATGAAAGTAATGTTGAACTGTTAGATGTTACCGAAAATAATAAAAATGTGTTATAAATAGAAAATATCGGCAACGTTATAAACTTAAAGAATTTTTCTAATGTAGTTGATGTGGTGGACAAGGATAGACTATTTTTAAAAGTTAAAATGAGCAAAAAAGAAAATGCAGTCATAAAAAATCAACATACGTCGATTTGAACAAAATCTGTAATTTTGCATGAAGGTGTACGGTCAAGGTTAATAGAATAGAGAACAGGTTGCCTGGTAAGTAAATTGCGCATACCGATGACGTCATAGGTATGCCGAATTTACATGTATCGACATGGTGGCCATTTTCAGCATTTGTTAGACTATTGTTTATGTATGGTTGTTAATAAATTAATAGTTTGACAAAGAATTTCGGTTTATTTTCCAAAAAACTGTAAAATGTTAAATAGTCAATAGTTTGAGAACCGCTGAAGTAAAATCTTTTAAACTAGGTATAGCTATAAAGAAAATCAAAAGACCTTTCAAACAAGGTATAATTCGACCAACTATTCCATTTAAAATTTTTGAAGTTAGTTCCACCCTGGCTAAGGGATGACAGATAGGGGTGGTATTATACTCTGAAAATGTTTCCCCTTGGCAATCTAAATTGACGTGTCCAAGCGTTTTCTGTTTAAAATCTTTACAAACCCGACATGGCCGCCGTTTCGTTTTCGTTTAGCCACCCTGTACAAGCTTCCTATCGTCTTTATTTTTTTGTATCAGTTCGCTGATGATAATAAGCAGCTACTGAAACACGTGTCCGAGTATATTTTTTGTGCAGTTTTCCCTTTTTTACAAATAGACGCTGCAGTTTAGAGTTCCATTCCTTTGATCTCTTATTCAAGTTTGTTAGTACCAGAATAATGTGGACTTCTGCGCCGAAGCCATGTTTTATAATCTGACAGTGAACATTAATAAAATATTAATTTATTCTATTCTTTTAAATCTATTTTTTTATGTACATGATAATAAAAATTTTATTGACAAAACAGCTTTTACATCAAAAAAATTTAATTTTTAAGTTAAAAGGTAAAGTTAATTTAAAAAGTTAAATTTTTCAAATACTATTGTTAACAACATCGTCATGTTAAAAAGCATGATACAATCTTCTGTATAAAATCTCTATAAATGTGTATTCTAATACGAATACAATTTCTTTACAAAATTGTGACAAAGAAATCCAATTTTTGTAGCCAAGAATAAAGCGGAAACGAGCCACAATAGAAAATGTCAGGGCAATTTTATTTCAATAAATACATCTTCATAATATTTATAACTTTGCAATTTGGACGATAATGTTATAGTTATAAGTAATTTTAATTAAATGAGGTAGTTACACATTTTATTGCACACTACATGCAAATTATTAACATTTACAATTTGATTTTATTTTCTTGCTTTCTATCTCTTGAATACAGTGGTGATGCTAGTTTGCTGTGTTTGCGTAAACATATAGACTAAGTGGCGCCGTGGCAGAAATAACGATTGAAAACAGAACTTCACAACTTCGAATCTTGATGTTTTATAAGTAAAAAGTATAAATTAGTAGAATTGTCAGCAAATTCTAAATTTAAATTGGAGAAAAGTATAAATATAGGACGTGTATCAATCAGCGGAACGAAAGTTTGCATGTTAATCCTGTATATTGATCAAAAAGATATACGTTTATAGTTAACTAAAATAAATTCAAAATAATACGCACGTGTCATTAATTTTCTTTAAATATGAAATTTAAACTCAATACTGGGAAGTCATATAAAATATTAAAGAAAAATGTTATACACATAATTAAATTGCAAACAAAAATCAAATCTATACCTATAAATTACGTATTATGCGATATCTTAATCTATATTTTATAGTTATCAACTGAACCACTTTAAATATCAATTAATTCCACAATATTTAAAAAAAAATAAAAATTCACAACAAAAATTTTTTTTGTTAGTTCATACGATTATGTAATATTTCCCTAAAGTAACCTTGTCGACAGATGTGTAAGCAGTCTTCCATGATTATTGTCAATTAAGCATTGACTTAAAAGATTTATTTATTCTCTCTTCTGAAGTAATATTTAAAGCGTAGGTTACCAGATAGTATGACGTCTGGACCATTTATAATGGAATTTATTGCGGTCAACAAAAATTCTGGTGGTTGGTGGAAGAGAACTTTTGCACTTAAAATAGCTACTTTATCAGATCAAAAGCCAACAGAATTAGATGACTTTTTGGACAGTTATTAAATTAAGTTACAAAATTAGACACACCCAATGTCAAATCACGTAATCGTCGGAATAGTGATCTTCACTAAAGCACCTTGTTGACTTACGCTCTTTAGTTAAGTCCTCGGTGGTTTGTTGGTAATTATACTATCTCTTGCAAATTGAGAGCAGGTGATTCGAGATTGATTTTAAGCCAACACTTCTTTGACAACTAATATCGAAAAATCGACTTTTGTAACTACATATACATCTGTCGACAAGGTGACTTTAGTGCAGATCACATAAAACGATAACTGTAACCTCATAACCAAAACGCAGTCTTTCCAATCTTATATATAACTTGAGAACGATTTGACCAATTTCATTCAAATTTTTTATAAAGTTTTCTAATGCTTCATAGAAGGTTCTTAAAAAAAATTAAGAAAATCGCGCAAAAAATTCGAAAATTTTAGAAAATTTAAGCGCGTTTGACAGTTCGCGCAACGTCAAATTTTGACTTTTGCGTGAGTTTTTTAGAGTGTTTATTCACGTTTGGTAAGTTCTAATAGTGTATAGAAGTGATATAAATGGTAAACACTAAAGAATTAAAATTTTTATTTACACTTGAATTTTAATTCTTCAAAATGCCACCAATTATACTTACCAATTTAGGTCGAAGAACTAGGAATACTGTATCGTTGCCATTAGACCGATCTATACTACAAGAAATTTAATTTTGAAATGAAGCTCTTGGATTGTGTTGCGTCAGTAGTTCAGCTAAATTAAGGCCATTGGTACTTCCACCAGAGCCACTACATTCAGTGGTTTCCTGAAATGGGCCAGATTCTAGATATTTTTTGATTCATCATCCAGTAATATAGTATTCGCTTTCAAATGACGTTATTTGTTATAACAAAAGTTATTTTAGATAATGATTTGCCAAAAGTAACCAAGTGAGTGTGTTCATTTATTTTATTTAATTTTTTAACGGGAAAATGACAGTGCCGCTAATGTATTTTACATGGCGATAGCAGTACAAAATTTTGCAATAAAATTATCTATATTACATTTATTTAAAACAACTCGCCAAAAACACCAATTGTGGAACAACTAATCAAATTTTATCGAACTCATAGAGACGTCTGTCGGGTCTGTTTTTATTAATAATTAGCATTAATAAAAAAATAAAATTAGTCAGAAACAGAACAGATAAAGATCAGAACAATTAAGAAACACAACTATGAAACAATAAATACTATTATTTACTTATTTTTCACATGGGTACATTATTTTCAGTGTTATATTGTGATATATCTATGGTCCCCCAGAAGATCAGTATAAACATGTATAGTGTGGTGTGCAATTGTGGATTGTTTGTCTTGACAAAGTATTTGCTTTAAGTTTTAAAAAAACACTAAAACCTGAACATTATTAATTATTATAATAATTAAAGAAAAACTTCATATAATTTATAATACAAGTGTAGAAATTTAAATTTCGTAATTCACTCTAAAAACAAGTAGGTTTGTAACGCTTTTGTTTACGAAATTCGTCATATATGGCTCTTATGAAAACGTTCACGACACTTTTCAAAATTCGTGTCGTGGTTGTCATCTTGTACATGTACTTTGTAGCAAAATAAAGAAAAACCATGACGCGTATAAACCGGTATTAGAATACTACGCACAGTGATCATCGATATTGGTCCTAATGGTTTTGAAACTTGTTGGTTCATACGGGTAAATTATTTCATAATTGCTTTTTTCTAGAATACAAACAGTTACTACTCTATTTTGCAAGAAGAACGGTTTGAACTTGTGCCATCTACTCCTACTTCAACAGACTTTTCAATGTCTATGACATCATTTCGTATAAGATAAGAATACCTATAACTACGATGAGTGGTTGTTTCTACAAACTCACATATCTAATTTAATATAAAACAGAAAAAAATGAATCAACAACTCTACTACAGTAACAGTCACTAACTTACGGAGTTCCACACTGACGATTGGTTCGATATTAGTTCATCAATATTTGAAAGACTTCAAAAAAAAAAAAACTGCTTTACACTACACTGAATATTGATCATTTTATAACTGTTGGTTCGTTTTACGATCGCATTCTTCCTGTATAAATGCGACTACTCACGTGCACACTACAATTTAAAACGTGACAGCTATTTTGCTTCGTGAATCTTACTATAACGTTTTAATGCGTTGTTATATTTGATATGTTCTTCGTGATATGGTTTCTCCAACTATTCATCAGAACGCGTCGTTTCTACAATGCGTTGTGGTTCTATAGCATCATAACATTGACAAAATTTCTTATATGGTCTTTCTGTGAATGTCATAACGCAAGCCATACATTTTTCATAAGAGCCATAACATGAATTTTGCAATGTGGATGTTATACAGTGATAACAACTTGTTGTGAGCTATTTTTTCGCTCAATGGGCGTTTTTCATCACGACCGTAAAATAAGTTTGTTGATGACGTTATTACTTCAATTAGTTTTCTAAACTTATGGGGCCTTCTGATAGCAGTGTGGAAGTGGATAGATTAATTAAGACTCCATGTACTTTAAAATGTGCCGACGTTTGAGTCATGAATTTTCTGACCTTTATGGAAGCTGTGCATTTTGTTTGATTAATTCTTTGTCGTACCGTAACAACCTAGATATCCATAAAGATGTTGCCGATGTTGAACTCATTTTTCTTGAAGGTGATTATTTTTACTTGGATTAAAACTCCTGCTTGATTCAGTTAGGTATTTTACTTTTTAAAACTTATGGGGCCTTCTGGTAGGAGTGTGGAAGTATGGAAGGATCCACTACCACCCATCTACTAGAAGGCGTCATAAGTTTGCGAAACTACAATCCTAATATTTCATATCTACTATTAATGTAAAAAAACCTACGTGCTGGAAATCATTGTACAGCGTAGGGCAGCATAACTTTCTTTTTAAAATGCGTGCTATGCAGTCGGTTGATGTCGCAGCATATAAAATTTTACGTTTTGTGCGATATTAACGCCCATTGATTTGGAAAAGTTAAGATAGTAAAGATTTAACCTTTCAATCTTTTGTAATGAGCGAATATTAAGAATTTCCAGTATGATCTGAATCATCCACGAAACCAAATGCTAATTGTTGATTGAAACAATAGGGTGACACGAACCCCCCTTCTGGACCTTGTTATTTCTTGGCAAGATAAGTTCCATGATAATCAACGTCAATTTGAGAGAAACTACCAGTAATACGTCCCTTCCGTTTTATAGATACGGAACTCAAAACAAATACGTTGACAGAACAAAATTATTATTACAAAAAATGTGATTATCAGGGTAGTAGTTATTTTAACACAATTATAGGTGCATGCAACTTTTTATATAAATTATATATTTTAAACAATTAAAGAATTTTCATTGCACATAACTGATTACACCTGTGGCTTTTTAGAAAATAATGTCGCGTGTTGAGAGAGATTGGTTGCCAATTATAGGTGTTTTTTGTGAGCGTTTTTTTGAGGAAATATATTTCCATTTAAGACTAAGCAAGCGCTACTGATCTCGTTCGAAAGGCAAGACTATAAGGATTTGTCCTGCGTTAAAACAGTGACTAGGGTCGCTTACGCTCGCCAAATTTTGAAGATCAAACTGGCTTTTCTTTCTCAAAAAAATTGTTTCAATACAAATTTGATAAAGACACGGCTCGCTTTGCTCGCCAGATTGTAAACATCAATGTAGCGTT
Organism: Abscondita cerata; assembly: GCA_030710515.1. Classification (NCBI taxonomy): domain Eukaryota; kingdom Metazoa; phylum Arthropoda; class Insecta; order Coleoptera; family Lampyridae; genus Abscondita; species Abscondita cerata. The sequence goes on along the minus strand of JALBCR010003713.1, from coordinate 25,835 downwards.
GTTTTCCGAATGCAACTTTGATAATGACAGGCTCGCTTCACTCGCCAAATTGTGAAGATCAAACTCTGACTTTTCTTACTCAAAAAAATTGTTTCAATGCAAATTTGATAAAGACACGGCTCGCTTTGCTCGCCAGATTGTAAACATCAAAGTACCGTCGTTTTCCAAATACAACTTTGATAAAAACACGGCTACTTCGCTCGTCAAATTGTGACGGTCGAACTTTGTTTTTCTTAATCAAAAAAATTGTTTTCAATACAAATTTGATAAAAACACGCTTCGCTCGATAGATTGTAACCATCACGGTAGCGTCTTTTCCAAATGCAACTTTGATAAAGACACGACTCGCTTTGCTTGCCAAATTGTGAAGGTCAAACTGGCTTTCCTTTCATCAAAAAAATGTTTTAATACCAATTTGATAAAGACACGGCTTGCTTCGCTCGCCAAATTGTGAAGTTCAAACTGGCTTTTCTTTATCAAAAATTCGTTTAATGCCAATTTGATAGAGACACCGCTCGCTTTGCTTGCCAGGTTGTAAACATCAAATTAAAGTCGTTTTCCGAATGCAACTTTAATAAAAAAAATTTTTAGTGCAACTTTGTGAAAACCAAAAGTGAACTAAAAAAAGAAATCTGTATTAAAGAAAACTTTTTGTGTTAATGCAAAAAAGTACACAAAACAAAGTGCAGAATCAAAGAGTGAAAAAAAAACCCTTAATAAGATTGCCCATCATAAATAAGTATAAATAATTTTTCCGTTTCTTAAAAGTGAAAAAAACTACAAATTATTTTTTCTAAATTTTAACCACGAAAAACACCAAATACATTTTTTAATACTTAAAAAATACGAATTAGAGCAAAAAATGAACATTAGAATACATTTACAAAATATGAGAAGAAAACCTTTTTGTAACTTCTTTAAACACAAAAAACGATAACACGTGTAAGCATTTTACGCATAACTGAAAACGTTTGTTTGAAAAAGGAATTGAAATTTAAATTGAATAACATTTATTCAATTAATCGAAAGCTTCAAACCTAATAAATAAATAATGTAGAACACATTTTATTCTGTTCTAAGATCAAATAGATTTAAAATTTAATTGGTCGATTGCATGGGCCATTGTAAAAAGAGAACGTGTTCTCTTTTCAAAAAAAAATATGTTTGTTTTTATAATTAAACAACTGCTCTTAACGAAAATAAACTCATAGGATATATTCAAAATTATGAAAAATTATCTTACGTTCACTTTCTTAAACTACGGCTCAATTTGTTTAAATTTTATGACTATATTTAAATAATTTTTAACCTCAAAGATGCTCTCGTACAAAAAAAATCTAATTTACCAAAATAATGTAGTGCGAATAGAAATTATTTAATAAAAAATTATTTAGAACAGGATTTATTTGGCTCGGCCGCTTTAACATAATAGAACAAAGTTTGTTTAGGTGAGATCGACTGTTTGGTTCTCAAAACGCTCGCCGTTACACGTGTGTGAGTCATCAAGTTCGTGCATACGGAGATCTTATTGGGTGAAATTGAATCCTCTACAGTTAAACCATTCGAAAATTTGCAAAATTACGAATCTTTTGGTTTTTTATTCGTGTTTTTACGTAATACGATTCCGGAGTTATAAAGATGTAAAAATTACAGTATTTCGTATTGACAATGTAAATTGCTTGAAAAAAAAAAGTTTTTTAAAAATATTTTATTACATTATGTGACAAGGACACAAAACGAACGTTTTTAAATAAACTTTTTTATCAATTATAATTTAGAAATTATGGCCGTTTTAGTTTTTGATTGAAATTGTTTTTGGAAAAGTTTTTCGCTTATAACTTTTGAAAACACGCAAGGTCAAAAAAATTGCGACGGCCAAAAATATTTATTTCTTTATCCGCGTAAGATTATTTTTAAATTTTCCAAATTGGTTCGTAAATAAGCGAGTGGTGGTCAAATTACAGCTGAAATTTTGTTGACTATTTTTAACATTTTTTTAACCTTGAAGATGCCCTCGTACAAAAATCAATTTAAATCAAAAAATAAAGACACATCTTTCGTAAACTTCAAACTTTTTTGAAACAAAAATATCTTAAGCCGTTTTAATGCGAGACGAATTTGAAAAAAGGTCGATTTTTGCATAGATTTAAAATTTTAAACGTGTACGTTAATACTTTGATTTTTTGTTGAATCAAATGGTAAATCGGACCTTTTCGAAATTTTTTTCCATCTTATACTTTGTTAAGTCTAGAAGTTTCGAAACGTCCGTTTTTTTCTTTATCTCTTACGGTTTAGAAGATATAAGCCTTTCAAGATTTATCTACGAATTCTAAACAAAATTTTGAAAAATCATGAAAAAAGATTGTGTACCTCATACGGCCGTATAATAAAAACCACATCTTTCATTTAAATGCCGTTTTAAAGAGAAAATTGTAAATTGTGCCCCAGGGTGAGCGCTTTTTCGATATTTTCTAAAATTTCCATGTTATAATTTTTTCGGTTTTCGGGACGGTCTTCGAAACGAAAGCCGTACATCGCAAAAAACCGTAATCGAAATGTTCCGTTTTTTAATGTTCCGAGCACGTTTATAGCCATTTCCCTATCGAAAATGTAAAAAAAATTACTTCTTCGGATAGCCGCTTCTTTTAGCTCGCGTATGGTTTTTTAAACTAAAGCTACGGCGTTGCATTTGTTATGGTGAGCCGTTTCGGCGAACGTCGACGTCACTTTCTTTGAGTGCGGACAGTACGAACGTATAAAGTGCGATACGGCGTGCCTGTACGGGCGGTAAATAAGATGAGGACCGTACATTTGTCGTTGAGACCTACTTTTTGAGCGGTTGTACTGTGATAGCAAAAGAGCACGTTTTTTGGAATTGCTCGTCAGCTCCTGTCCCGGATTGGAGTTGTGACAAGACTAAGAACTGGAATCCTTTGCCTATTACACCACCTGAGAACATTGAGGCAGTGAGAGTTTCAATCCATGGCTGATTTGAGGGAACACTTTCCTGAACGTCTCATCTCAAATAGGAGCATGTGGACTGGCCTTTAAATGTTTTCTATGGGTTTTGAAAAGCCGTGTTAATAGGAATTCAAAATTTGAAAACCAACATCCAGGAAGAAATTGCTAACATAACGCATTCTACGTTGGCAGAAGTCATGACAAACGGTAATAGTCAATTTACTCCGAGTATGGAAAATGGGAGACCTTCACTTAGTAAAATTATTCTTCTACTAATGTGCATACATTATAAAAAACAAATGCCAAAATTTTTGATTCATACACTAAATTTATAAATTTTGAAATCATGTATAATATTTCAGGAACACTTCATATATGCCTAAACATTTCTATTTGCTAAAAATGGGCTGATACGTTTTTATAATTAAAAAAAAACTAAAAAGCACAAATTTGAAACATTTTATAAAATTACTTTTACATATGATTTTCTAGTTTTCAAAGTATTATGTTGTTATTTTCTGTCCCAAACGGTATTCGGCAAAGTTGCTTACATTTACGTACGTGAACGCTTTCACGAGTCGACACTAGATGTCGAAAAACTTATCGTTTAAATATTGTGATCCCTCCAGTAGGGCATATAGTCGACAGCGCGCGTTTGTATAATAGTGAACTTACACTCGAGTTCTCTCACTCCCGATGAGTCCCAGAAGGACGAAACAGCTGTCGGGCGATTCTCGGTGTTTGTTTGCTATTGTACAACCTCTTGCGTACTTTACTACAGGCGATTCGAAATTTTTATACTTGCCAACTGTTATGTTGGCTATAATTATTGAAGAATCGACTGTGTAACTTGCTTTACATACCTGTCGGCAAAGTTGCTTACATTTACGTACGTGAACGCTTTCACGAGTCGACACTAGATGTCGAAAAACTTATCGTTTATATATATATATATATATAGAAAGAATGGAACAAAAGCCTGGAAACGCTCAATTATCTCACAAATGGGTAGTACGAATTGTACAAGATGTACAACATTTTGGATAAGTATAATTTGGGATACGAAGATTCCAGATTTGATATCTGCAATGTTGCCAAATTTAATTACTTGAATTCTATTTTGCACGGACAGTTTTATTTAATTTAAGACATAAGTAAAATTGGTGTCTTACGACATCTCGTGTAAAACATTGACACGTATGAATTTTTCTTAGTTTAATTTAAGACCTTCCTGACCTTATCAAATATTGAGTGTTACATTATGGTTGAACTCGTATTGAAGGGGCCATTCCAGTAATGATACAATATAAGGGGTGATCTATTTAAAAAACCAAAGTTAGTAATAATATCAGAAAAAACGGTAAATCTGGCAACAATGCAGATGCCAAATATTGTACAATTCGTACTACCCATTTGTGAGACAATTGAGCGTTTCCAGACTTTTGTTCTACTCTGTATATATATAGATGTTTAATATACAAGCATAGTGATAAATTTTTTTTTATTTTACTTTACTAAAAACGTGTTTCAAAAGTAGTTGTTTAACTATAACTTATTTTGTTCTTTGAATTTTTTTAGGGCAGGATACAAGCATGTGCGTTTTATATGTTTACACACCAAATTAAGCTGCTGAGTAAAAATATACGGATTGGATATGTTGTTCCGCAACTCCGTATATAAGATACATTCAAAATACAAATAAAAATCATATTAGACAGTAAAAATAACATATTTGCTATAAACAACTAAAACGTTGAATTTTTATTAATTATTTAAACAATTTCTAAGTTTAGTAAATAGTTTTTTCATTTATTAGGCAACTTGTCTAAAATATAAAAACCTTTTGCTGAAATTATTAAACAACGATTGAGTATGTAGTAATCCCAACTTACTTAGACATGGTTAGACATTAGAAGAAGCTGCAAATAAGATAGGAAACTAACCCTCGATGAGAATCGTTCACTATCCATTTAGGATTCTTGTCAATTCCACAAATCGCTGAGTCGTTCAGATTAATTTGTTACCATCCATCCTAGACGCGAAAAACTTAAATAAAAGTCCTACGTCCTCGAAGCTGTAATTTACAAGTAAGAAAACAATTCATCTAAACGTTAGTTAGTGTACGTATCTTTTACGTTCTTTTATCGTTAAATTTAATCAAGAACAGTTTTCATTAACAAATATATCGCGTGAAATTTAGAACAATCAACTTTTAGAAACAATGCAAATGTAAATGAATAAATAAAATAGACCATAAATAACCGTCGGTTCGTTTTGAGAATACTGTAAAGATAAGATATTATACAATAAACATACTGATAGAAGAATATGGGAATGGAAAATATACATATAGGTAATAAGTATACATTACCTATAAAACAAGTCAAGTTAGCTATTTATCTAACCAGTGCAGAAATACATGATTATTTGAATGTAACCAGCAAAACAAAGTTCTATTATAATATCATAGAAGTTGCAAACTAACTTCTTTATGTGCAACCTATAATATTTTTTTCTAATTAGAAAACAAAACATAAAAATTGGATTGAACATTATCGAATATAATGTGACATTTTAATTGCAGATAATTAAATTCGAACTGTAATTGAGTATAGCCGTTCATCAGTCATTTTTCAATGCCAAATTTAGAAGAATTATTTTTTGTTTAACTCGAAACTGTGTAATTTACATTTTACAACCTTTCCAATTTCATACACAACTTTATATAACTATGTTCATACAATGTACAAAACCAATTCGTGTATTGCAAGATATTAAATTTACATATAGATCGTGCGTACTTCAACTGTAGCTTTTTTGTTATTGAATTTGGTCACTTGTTAATCAAATGTTGAACATTTATGTGGAATGAAATTGCTGACAAATTGCTAAATCATATTTACTTGCGCATTTTCAATTTAAATTCTAATATCTGTTTGTTCAAAAGATATTACATAGGTATGACTTTTAAAAATATGAATGTTAAGTGCAAATTGTATTTATGTGAATTACTTTCTAAAAATCGGAATTTATTTATTAATAATATAAGATTTACAACTGCTTTTGTTCGGCTTTGTTTCTTCTGTAAGAATATAACATAAAACTTTCACATTCACAAATTTAAATTAAGAAATAACCATTTAGAATTTTAATAGTTTATTTATTTGTTTTAAATGCCTGCCTAAAATTAGTCAGGTTCAAATGATACAAATTAATTACGTCAAAACGTTCACTAATAAACCACTTAATTAATTATTAATTCTTGAATTTAATTAATTACAAATATGCTATAAAACATTAACTAAAAATGAAAAAAGCATAGAGGTGGCTCAGACTTATTTATTGTTAAGTTGGAGAATAGTGATTTCTTCCGATTTATCTATAATAAAAATAAAATGAAAGGGCGAGAAAGTAAACTTTTAGTTGTCCAACTGAAAAAATATATATTTACTTCATAATATGTAGTTAATAATATTTACTGACTAATTTTCAACTTAATAGTTTCTGACCTTACTAAAATGTAAATGTCTTATAAATTTTATTATTTGACGAGTGATCAATTTTAATCAATAAATTTTAGTCAATGAATGGTAATTTCTAATTAATATGTCAAATATCAAATAATAAAATTAATTATTTTTGACATAATGCAATTTTTCATAATCAAAATGTCAAAACGGTCCACTTTTCCTAACTACTTACAAAACGTACAACTTTTCGTCACTTTTGATATGGTGATGATCGCAATAGCTATAAGATATTACCATATTACATAACCTTTAAAGTATACTGTTAAGATTACTAACAAAATAATTATTTGCCTAAAACAATACGTTGGTAAATAATTAAAATTTACACGTTGGACAGATACTCATTGAAAAACAAAACTTTAAGGATGCTTTACAAAAACTTAAAACTCCAAATGCTGAAAACAACTTTAACTTAATGTTAATATTAAATACGTTTCTAACAGTATGTTAGTTAGAATTTGTCATTCCGAAAGCAAAGGTAAATGTGAATTTATATTTAACTGAACGTTCAGGAACCGTTAACATGTAGTTAACATGCGATTGGTTTAATAAAATAGCGAGAATCAGCTGACTTGTAGCAGATTTACATTGCAAGTTTTAAGGTTATGTAGCTCATACATATTTTCTTGTATCCCTATTTCTCAATTATTTGTTTAAATTTTGGGATACATTATGGACGTATGCGACCCTAGTACCTCTGATTTTACATTCGATTCATCTGATGAAGATGTATTTGTAATTGGAAGAGCAATGCCCGTAAGAAATTTCAAAACACGCCGTACTATGGATTCTTATGGAGAACATGAATTGTGAAAACGGTATCGTCTCTCAAAAAGAGCTGTTAGTATGTTAGAGGAGCTACTCCATGAACATATTAAACCAGCAACCAATAGAAACAAATCCCTTTCCTTAATTATTCAAATTATGATTTGTTTGCGGTTTTTGGATACAGATAATCTATTTAGTACATTTTGTGATTAACATTGCAATGACATTAACGTAAATCAGGCAACCGTATCAAAGGTGTTGTTAAAAGTACTGCCTCATATTGCTCAATTAAGGCCTCGATTTATTACAATGCCCACTTTTGCAGAAAAAGTGGCCACGACAAAAAGAAAATTTGAGGCAATTGCTGGATTTCCTGGGGTATATATTGTGATAATACATTATTATGTATAGCGATTAGTATGATTTATAATTCTAGGTCATAGGCTGCATTGGCGGAACCCATATTCCCATTCAAAGCCCTGGAGGTGATGACGGAGAACTGTACAGGAACAGGAAATCATTCTTCTCCTATAAGGTGCAAATTGTTTGCAATGCCTATTTAAAAATTTGCGATATTGTTGCTAGATAGCCGGGAGCAACACACGACAGTACCATTTTTAACAATAGTTTATTGAAATTTCAATTAGAGGAAAATCTCTTTCTTATGACATGGTTACTTGCAGATAGTACATATGCTTGTAGCAGAATGCGAACACCTTTGGCAAACCCAGCAAATCTTCCTGAGCGTAGGTACAGCTCTGCACATATAAGAACTCGAAATACTGTTGAAAGGACTATTAGAGTTTGGAAACGAGAGTTTGCATCAATAGCATTAAAGTTACGATTAAAAAACAAACAACTTTAATAGCAATAGTGGCTTCAGCAGTTTTATACAATATAAATAAACTAATTGACATTGTTGCTGATGAAGATGAAGCAGATGTTATTTTCAATAATGCAGAGATTGAAGAGGAAGAGGAAGAGATATAGAAGGAATAGTCGTAAGAAACTCTGTTGTCCAACAATATTTTACTTGAATTAAATTATTTGTTAAGAATGTAATAACGTTATCTTAATTACTATAATTGTCCCAATCCTTGTTTTTTTAATTTCTAATTTCTTGAGCTGATTTTTCTAATTTATAGCCCTCATTCAAAAGTAGTTGTCTTTTTAACTGCGCTTTCTTTATTTTGAAATCTAATTCATAGAGTTGTAATTTGTTGATTTGTTCTTCCAGTCTCAACCTTCTAGTTTCTTTCTGTTCCAAAATAGAGTTTTTTTCTCTTAGCATCATTAAGAACAGCCGTTAATTTTTTCTAGTGGTGTTATCTTGGTGGCTGAAGGACCCACATTAGGGACTGATGTCATTGAGGAGCTAGAAAGTTGAGACCGGATGGTCGTCGAAGGCAATGTTGCATTTGAGCAAACTATGGCAGAAGCGTTCGTAGAAACATCTGGTTTATTTTTAATTGACTCTTCTTCCATTAGGCCAGGTTCAATTACATCTTGTTCTATATAAATGAAATATTTTTGTTTTATTTTCCTGAAGCCTATTAAACTTACAGTAAAATAAATAGCGCTACTGTCATATTGGTTTCTTCAGGATTAAACTGATTTGTCATTGCAGAAGCAAGTTTCTCATCAGTGTCTGTCATTTTGGACACTAATGTTCCACCTCCTGTGCAAAATTTTTCTCTCTACAAAGTATATGATATGTTAATTGGTGTTTATAACGTTTATTGACTTGATTTTATAAAAAGATATTTACCTTGTCTATCGAAGCTTCGGATAAACGTAAAATTGCTTTCTTTTGTTGCAATTGTTTTAATTTATCTAAAAGGATAAAACATTCGATAAAGTCGTAAAATTATTTAACGAACATTTTACAAGTAAAAATAAGTAGCGCTACTGTCATATTGGTTTTCTTCAGGATTAAACTGATTTCTCATTGCAGAAGCAAGTTTCTCCTCAGTCTCTGTCATTTGGAGACAAATGTTCCACCTCCTGTGCAAAATTTTTTTTCTCTGCAAATTATATGATAGATTAATTGATGTTTATAAAGTTTATTGACTTGATTTTATAAAAAGATATTTACCCTGTCTTCTGCTACATTCTTTTTCGCATTTAGCTTCATAACTTGATAAACTTCTTTGAGTTGTTTTGGATCATTCCTGGTTTGAGCCAATGTATTATACGTAGCTCTTACTTTTTCCCACACTCGTGTTTTTTTGTCAAGGGACACGCTATCGCTTTTCTTGCACACTACGATGTCCCTGTGTTTTAACACTAATTCTAATAATACGTATTTTTCTCTTTGTGTGAAGTTTTTGTTTCTGAGATTAGTTTTGTCCATCTATTTGAATTTAAGGACCAAATAGTTACTTATGATATTGTAATATATCAATAAAACAGCAGATATTGGCCGGCTTCGCGATTGTGACCTCGAATTGGTTAAATTTTAATAACTCCTTATTATATAGGTTAATAAAAATTATGCAATTACCTTATTTTTAAGACATTACCACATGCACACGGGTTAGGTTACTGTCAACAATTAAGATAAAATGACTTAAGATTCTATCATTGTTTTGGTGTTATTTTGTAAATGCTCCTTTCTCACTCAAAATTAATAACATAAAGACATCTATTGACTAATTGAATAATTTTAAACGCGGCTCAACGTTAACGCGATGCTAGTAAACGGTTTGCCGATGATTGCCGATGTTACTTTCGAATAGCATAAAGTTAACATTATGTTAGTATTTAACATGTTGTTTCGTAAAGTTATGTTAACGGCTACCTTTCAGCATTCGGGCGTAACACTGCTACAAATTTCATATTAATTGCCAATTAATTATTAATACGTTTAGTATTGAGTTTTAATAAGTAAAAATTGAAAAAATGTATAAATACTGATGAATTTAATTTCAAAATGATTCAAAATTCGCATTATAGTATGCAGTAAAAATAACAATAATAGTATATTAGAAAATTAGTTGTGTAAGCAGTCTATTTGTTCCTCTTGTTGAACAATAGACTCCTTATATAACTAATTTAATATAATATTTTTTCCAATTGCATTATTGATTTAGTAAATGTAAAAATTTATTTGCTAAATTAGTCAACTTATACAGGGTCAACCACCACCAACGGGACAATATTTATACCAAAACAGTAAAAATTTTACAAGTTTTGTCATTTTAGTAGGTTGCAGGTTGATAAACTTTACATTTTAAAATTATTTTGAAATATACAGTATACCCAAAAAGTGTGACGCATCAAAGTTATGTTTTTTCTTATGGAATACCCTGTATTTTATTGCGTTTTTTGATTGCCCGTAAAAAATAAGGTACACTTTCATAAAGGTTCTCTATACCTAAATACAGAGCGTTCTGAGTTACGTCGACTTTTCTTAAAATATGGAGTATTAAAAATTTAATATCTTCTAATCTAACAAATCATAACAAATTTACTCTTACGTCTAAATAAAATGATGATGATTAAATATTAAATATTAAACATCTCTTTACAGGGTGTTCAGAATTTACAGTTTAAAGATGGCAGAACTTCCGGTTTCACCGGAAGTAATTATCAACTTGCTTATTTAAACACCTTATATATTACTACATTTTTAAATTCTACGTCTAATTCTAGGCATATTTCATATACAATGTCACATACCTCACCTCAATCGTTTCTGACTTATTTATATGTTTCATGTCAAAATTAGCGTTTGCAGACCAAAAACTAATTTGAATAATCAACTATTCAAAAACATTATAACATTATAAAATACAGGGTGTTGAATGATCTAATAATTTGCCTGCAAATATTGAACACACTGTAAAGAAATATTTCGTATTAAATCATGGAATACATTTAGCTAATATCCAATTATCTAGACGTAAGAGGAAATTTTTAATTAGTTAAAAATAATCCTCCTTGTTGATATTATTTTTTCTGTAAATCCTAACAACGTTAGGCCTTCAATAGGAGAGTGCCGAAGAATTTTGACTCAATAACAACAAGTTCATTCATTATCCGACGTTTTGGCTACAGTAGTGCAGTCTTTTTCAAGGAATCTGAAGAATGAAGTTACTGACGGGCACTGAGTAGAATAAACTTCAATCTAGATATTGGATCCAGTTTAACATGGAAAAACAATTACATGGACGCATCAATTAATAAAATAGTTTAATTAAACACGTAGCCAACACACAAGAATGTATACTAACAAACAAATCAAATGCAACAAACGTTTTGTCAATAGCAAATCTTTGATATAAAACTCGAATTGAATTAGTTTTCAAACGTTTTTTAAATGCAAAGTGTGTAAGATTCAAAAATATTATTTTTTTTCGAGGATCCCAAATATTCTTATCATGCCCATTTGATACATCATTATGTAAATAATGTTGTTGATGAACCAATGAAAGAATCTAGATGGTCTAGGAATGTATATTTTCGTAAGGTGCACCATTCAAAAGATAAAACCGATGTTTAGTATAAGTTTATTTACTTGAGGAGACCAAGATAAAATAGTGCATAATGAAAGTATGGAATAATTTAAGTTGTTAACCTTCTAGGTGGAGGTCGGGTTGAAAATAACGGTCTCAAACTACATAAATGACCGACGTTATCGCCCAAACCTGTGAGAGCTTTATCGAGGCTAAAAATTTTTATTAAAATTAGAAAAATGTTGTACATAGTCAAAACAGTAATACACTATAAAAACAAGCCTAAGAAGAAAAAAAACTTAAATTTAAAGATTTTTTATATAAAAAGATGTTACATATTATTATAAGAGATGGCGCAAGCTAAATGTAAGAAATCCCAACTGATAGTTGAGTTAATAAAATATATTCATAGCGAGCGTATGTTTGATAAAGACGAAGCTTAAACATGGTGTCAGGTGTTAAAGTTAAAGTGTGTTAAAACCGCAGGATTGATATCTTAAAAAAAAATGGCTTCAAGTTCCATCAATTACGTACCAATAGCTCATGTAGGATCCATTGGTGAATTAAAATTAGATTCAGATAACAATTTCATTAGCGTGGAAGAAATGGTATCAGAAGTTTGACTTTTTATAACGGCCGGTGAATTTGAAAATGCTTCGGATAAACGTAAATTGCTCTTTTGTTGCGTAACATAGGTGATAAAGGTTTGGAAATATTCAATTCTTTTAATTTATCTGAAAAGGATAAAACAATTCGATAAAGTCGTAAAATTATTTAACGAACATTTTGTTCCAAAAAAGTATCACCTTAGAACGGCATAAATTTTTCACACGTGTTCAAAGTGTCAATGAACAATTTGACGATTGCATTACTGATTTTCATAATAAAAGTTTAAATTGTGAATTTAAAGATGAGAGAGAGATCTAGTGCGTGATATTTTAATTGTCGTGTATCAATCAATATTACAGTTAAAGAAAGATTTTACATGAAGACGATTTAAAATTAGATAAAGCCGTGAGTATTTGCAAAGCATCCGAATTATCACATAAACAGGTGCAAGAACTTAACTTGCCGAAAAGAATTGTCAATGCTTAAAATTGATAAAACCGTCACTTACAATAAACACAATAAAACGCATATATCTTAAAATCATATATAAGTCGAATCATAATTGTTAATAAGTGCGGAGGTGATTTGTTTTCCAAATCACAGATTGTCCAGCTGAAGGAATCAAATGTACCAGATGCCACAGAAAAAACCACTACACAAGTATGTGTAACTCAAGAAATAATTCAAGACGAGGTCGTTCCATTCATCTAACAGATCGAAGATTCAAATCTATCAGAAAATGAAGAAATTGAACAAATTTTCGTGTTAGGTAAGTCGTAATTCAAATAATAATTTAAATGAATGGTTTGAAACTTTAATTATAAACAACCAAAAACTAACGTCAAATTAGATAGCAGAGCTCAAGTTAATTGCTTATCGTATAATTTGTATAAAAATTTAGGGTTTCATCGTAAATTCATAATTAATAAACAGAAAATTTAAACTTAGCACGTTGATAATACAAATATATCATTTTAAAGGTATTTGTTGTTTTGACAAGGAGTACCACATAAATTTACATTGTGAAGCTATACCTAAGGTAGACCCACCAAAACAGTTCCTTTAGCAATGAAAAACCATTAAATGATGAATTAGATAAAATGCTAAAACAAAATATCACCAAACCGTCTATTTGGGTAAACTCTGTATTTATAGTTAAAAAGAAAAATGATTCATTGAGAATCTGCCTTGATCCTCGTTATTTAAATCAATTTATATTGAAAGAATAAACAATTACCCATTGTAGAAGATGAGATTGAAATTGTAACGCTCGTTACTTTACAACGTTAGATTGTAATAGTGGATTTTGGACTGTTAAGCTTGACGATAACAGTTCCAAAATATATTTCTTTTCTACTCCCTTTGGTAATTATAAATATAAAAACTTCGGTACGGATTATCCGTTTCTACGGAAGCATTTCAAGAACGAATGGAAGATATTTTTAAAATGTTGAGGGCGTTTCTTTTTATGTTGACGATTTAGTTGTTTGAAAAACAGTATTAGAGCATAACCAAAGACTAGAAAAAGTACTAGAAATTGCGAAAATCAATAATGTAGGATTTAATAAAGAGAAATCAAAATTTGTAAACAACAAATAAAATTTTAGGTGTTGTAATTGACCAGAATGGTGTTCATGCAGATCCAGAAAAAATTAAAGCTATTGCCAAAATTCAATCATTAAAAGATAAAAAGATTTAGAAAGATTAGCTAATTATTTATCAAAATTCATAAATAATTTTGCATCAATTACAACACCATTAAAGAGATTTGTTAAGAAAGACATCATCTTTAAATGGGAGCAAACTCACTAAAATGTTTTCGAAAAAATAAAAAGAATTAATTACAAAAGCTCCAGTGTTACAAATTTTGATATTAATAAAGATACAGTAATTTCTGTAGATTGTAGTTCAGAAAGTGTAGGTGCATGCTAATGCAGGATGGTCGTCCTGTTATTTACGCTTCTAAAGCATTATCTGAGTGTCAAAAACGATACGCTCAAGTAGAAAAGGAATGTTTAGTTATTGTTTTGGTTGTAACTTTTCATAAGTATATTCTAGGTAGAAAAGTTAAATTCAAAACTGATCACAAAGCTTTAGAAACGTTATTCAAAAACCTCTAAATCAAGTTCCCATTGTATTCAACGAATGATGAAGTCAAGGGTACGACACAATTGTTAAGTACGTTCCTGGAAAAACATGTTCATATCTGATTTTTAAGCAGATCGTACTTACAACCAAGTGTTGATAAATGACTATTTAGATGACGATGAATTCAATAATGAAATAATTTGTCATGTTAACGTAACTTATGATTACTTGCCAATATCACAAGACAAACGAAATTAATAAAACAAAAACTATTAATGATCATATTCTTTGCAAATTAAAACGTACATCCAAGATGGTTGGCCTCAAAATAAAATAACGTCGATAATATTGTAAAAGCAAATAATTGCAAGAACCTATTAAAATTTCACGATGTTTCTTTCTACCATGTGGTTAAAATTATGTATTAACATATTTGAATTAAAACCAGTTGGGAATGCGCAAGCTTTGCATTGCCGATGAACAAAATGAACTGCTTAATTTAGCTTAAAATTTATTTTAATGATTAATTTGAAAAAATCAAATTTGTTCGAAAAATTTGACTGGACTTGTAAAATTTTAAAATTTTCAGGACGATTTGACCACTTGCGATGAATAGACAAAAATGATCGAAGCAAAAATGTCTTAATTTGATGTTCTATAGAATCCAAAAAATTTTCAAAAAATAATCAACAGGAAAAAGCTACGGACATCAGGACAGAAGACAGACAGACTGACAGACAGACTTTTGTGAATTCAAAATTGTTTTGTTCTTATTTGAATTAAAAATGTTAGTATTATTATAGCAGATTACTACAGCAAATATATAAGTAGCTAAATTAGAAAACTTGTCTTCTAGTAAAATAATTTTACATTGTAAATCTATTTTTGCACGTCATGGCATCCCGTTGAAATCGTTTCTGACAACTACACAATTTTCAAGTAATGAATTTAAACTTTCTGAACAATATGGTTTAAACATATAACTTCATCTCCAAATTATCCTCAATCTAATGGACTGGCAGAGTCTAGTGTTAAAATCATAAAACAAGTTTTGAAAAAGCATATCATGATCGCTCAGATCCGTATTTAGCATTACTGAACTTCAGAAACTCTCCCAAGAATGGAATGCCATCTCCTGCAAATCTATTATTTAATAGAAATTTAAACAGTAGAATACCTGTATCCAAATTTTATCTTAAACCAAAATTATTTGAACGAAATAAATTGTAGGATTTTAAGAACAGAAATCGAATTAGATCCTATTATAATAAACTTACAAAAGTTTAAATAAAATAAATAATGATGAAACTGTCATGTTTAAAAAAAAGTTGACGATAAAATTTGGACACCAGGCAAGATAACTGCAAAAGTATTTATCCGAGATCATATGAAATTGAAGACGAGCGGCAACGTTTTCGTCGAAACAGACAACATATTATTGATGAAACGAAACAACCGGATTTAAATGATAATAGTTCGAATATTGAAATTGAAAATAACGCGTAGATGATGGCGAAGAAATCTTTTTGCAAAATCTTAAAAATTATAAAACAAGAAGTGGAAGATTAGTCAGTACTACTGAAAGATTTAAATGTAATTAATTAAGGTTCTATTAAGTTTTTGTTTAATTTTATAAGAAGGGAAATGTTACATATTATTATAAGAGATGGGCAAGCTAAATGTAAGAAATCCCAACCTGATAGTTGAGTTAATAAAGTATATTCATAGCGAGCGTATGTTTGATAAAGACGAAGCTTAAACAAACGACAATTGTAAAAGTGTAAACAAAAATATGCAACATAACTAATTAAGTTGTAAACGTTATTTCTTTAAGAGTAACAATATCATCAATTTCAATAGGGTTTTTAAATGTCAACAATATCAAAATGTACGTAAATTAAAAAACCGTGTTGGTCACTAAAATTTAAAAAAATTTTAAAATGATCATCGATCTAGATGATGTCAACGTACTAATAATAAAAAAAATAATAAATTATATAACACAAACAGTAAAATAGAACGAACAAAACGGATAAATATCAAAGAATATAAAAATTGTGGAGATAACGTTTTAGTACAAAAATTGATATTATTTATATTTTTGTTAATTTGTATATATAAAAATAATGTATTTAGGATTATTTTTGTTAGATATAATGGTGGTGTTGATTAGCTGCTAGTTATTTGTTAGTAGTTATTAGTTTTTGTAGTAAGTATATTAATTAGCTGTAAATTGTTATTAAGTGATGGGTTTTATCATATTGATTATGTTACCATAGATACTGCTTAAGCTATTAGTATCCGTATTAAAGTTAACATTATTAGAGTACGTTTTTTATTGCCACCATTTTGGAAACTAATCTTTTTGGTAATATTCTTCACATCCATTTTTGTTTAAATTATATTGTGTTGTTTCAAGCGACTAGTTTCTGTTTTAATCTGTCCAATATAATATTTAAAACAATTCACGCAATTAAGCTTGTAGACTACGTTGGATTTATCTAAAGTGTCAGTTTTATCTTTTAAACGAGTATATATTATTGTACCTGGTATTCTAGTTATATAACACTAGTTTTATTTGGTCAGTTTTTAATATATTAATAATTCTTTGACTGAGTGAGGAACTGTTAATAATTTTTTTGTATCTGAAAGTTGTTAGTGGGGTGGTAGTCGTATTAGTGAGTGTTTAGTTTGGTCTGTAGTTACTGTTTAGAAATTTGTTTATGAGTTTTTGAGCATAATTACTATTTTTTAAAATGTTTTTAAGAATTTGACTGTTTTTATCATGAAATTTTGTCACAACGCTAGTATTAATTTTTTAGTGTAGGGAGTGTTTGGAAAAATAATTAATAGTCCGTCCTGATGCCATTGGTTCTTTCTAGGTCTCGTATTAAAAGTACCTCTAAAAAGGGTATCTGTCCATCAATTTCCATTTCCACAGTAAAACTAAGATGAGGGTCACATTTATTAAATAAGTCTAAAGTCACTACGTGTGACCTTTATCAAAGTATCTAAAGAAGTGGGCTCCTAAAGAAGGTCCAACCCATGTTGGGATACTAAAATATAATTACAATTTACAGGAGTTAAATCAATTTAATAAAGTCACCTTCTATAATGACAGAATCCACCATCAATTCGACATCTGTATCATAGCGGTCCAGTCTACAATATTACGGTCAATTATAATGTTAGGAATACAAGTGATGATATCATCTACGTAAACAAACATAAACACCGTGGTGCAATTTAAATTAGCTAAATGGGTCCAGACAGTGGTGATCACGTCGTGCATGGTTAGATTCGTCGAGAAGTTGCATTACTCATAGCGGTTCCTATTTTTGGATGTAGTAGCGGTCTCTGTATTCAAAATAACCCGAATCAAATATAAAATTTATGAGATCAGTTAACTCCTCAATGTTTAACGTAGTCAAATCTGTTAAGAATGTACAGTACTTTTTGATTAAGTTTATTATCAGTTTTCTACATATGTTTGAAAAAAGTGAGGTAACGTTAAATGAAACAATGGTATAGTTACTGGAATAATAAAGGTTCTTATTTTTTTTCTACTAACTTGTAAGAATTATTTAAATTAAACTTAGATAAATAGAAGAAGTTTTAAATTGTGTCATTTATGAATTTAGAGATTTCGTAGCTAGAGCTCATATACAAGAAACTATAGGTCTAACTGGATTATCTTTCTTATGTATCTTAATTAGACCATAGAATTTAGGAGCGCTAGCCGTAAACGTAGTTAGTTGTTTAATTTTTTATAATCAACATGACCTTTTTGTAAAGCATAACCGCTAAGTTTTATTATTTTTATTTTGGAGACTGTTATTTGGATCAGAGTTATATATATATATATATATATATTTATAAGTGTCTGAGTCTTGTAATAAATTATTAACTCATAACTACGTTTGTCAATGACTACCGGTGCGTTCCCCTTATCCGATTTTGTGATAAGTAAATCTTTTTAGATTCAAAAAACTTATTAGTATTATTAATCAAAGTGCGCAAAATCCAGTCCTGGTGACTCATTACTTTAGAGTTTTTATGTATGAAGTTGGTAATCGTGTTCACTACATCACCACGTAAAATTTCGTTTTTATTTGGTTTTGAATGGATAAAATATCTTCAACATCCTTGATTAGATTTTAAATAGGATGATTGTTATAATCATAGTTATAAGAGTGTTTTAGATTTAGCTTTGACATTGAGTTACATAATCTGGTAACGTTTGATCGGTGAGGTTATATACATTTATAGAAGTGGAAAGGTTTTGGTTGTAGGTTTTTTTAAATGATTTTTTTGTCTGTTTTTATAATTTTACTCGCAAATATTTAGATCTGGAGGTTGAGTAAGTTTGTTAGTTTATTAAATTTGTAATTAATGTTACGATGTAGCTTGTTGATTTTCCACTACGCGACGTCGACTTCTAACCTTGCCAATTTATGTTGAAAATTATTTATGAGGTAAATCAGTTTGCGATTGAACGGTGTATATTCCGCCTGGATTAAGTACGTACACTTGAGAAATTGTTTGATGTGATTAGGTGTCACTCTGTTGAAATTACATCTTTTTAGATAATTTTTTCTGTCTTATAGATTGGTTAATTTTAAACTGTCGGAAGTAGACGTAATGTCGGATGCCATACTTTTCGACTGCACTGTGGTGCCAATGAAGTATTAGTGGTTGCCCATGTTTGAAGGATCTCGATTTACAGTTGAGAGTATTTTTTCCTCCAACTCTCAACTGAAAGTATGGAATTTGGTTTCTAAATAAATAATAATTGTATACTTTGATCGCACGTATAACAACACTATGACACCCACACCTTCACGATAACAAATCAGCATTACGTCATGGGCACCTTCTTATCAAGACGTTTTCTATCAACAACTTAAATACTTTTTTATAATTGCCTGTATATACACAATGTTAGAACAGCTTTAGTGCCATCTATCTTTAAGAAACTTATTGCCTGTAAAGATAAGTAAAAAGTATTGAAAAAACAAATATTGCTATAAGAACGTCATCTCGTCGAGGGGTAGTCTTATCATTCTATCATATGTAAAATAAAATTGTATACCATCTACTTTAATCGCCCTCTTCATACCGGCTTGAAGCAATTGAGTGTGCTTGGATTGTGGCAATTGCTGAGTGAAATACACTACCAAGAAAATATCTGCCAGAGTGCTAAGTGGAAACCATTGCTCATAATCTCCAATGAACTTTTTGTAAGTGAGACTCACTGAATTGTTCACCGCCATCCCGAATGTTTTCAGCGGGCAAAGTTCTTTCCGTTCAAACTAAGTGCTTGTGAGTGTGTTGAATGCATTTCTTTAATTTTATAGATGTAATTTTTGCAATACTTATTTCCATACGGAAATAACCTGGTTCTCCCATTGTGCTTATTGTGACGGTTTTTTCAAGCAGATTTTCATCATTAAAGGCATTGAACGAACATCGTGTTAGGACAATAAGCGTGTGTATTTTTCAACAAATTCATGCGTTTTTCTTTCGTCATGCTCTTTTGCCTAACTGTAACATTTCGCCTTTAATTGAATGAAATTCAGTGAATGCTATTTGAGATAAGAAAAACCAATCCGGTTACGGTTTTGTATTCATGTTCTAGCCCATTGCATTCTTGTCGTAGCCCATTTTTTTTTAAAACGTCATAAACTACTGTAATCTTTTGTTTTTAGTTTAGAACAGAGTTACAGTGGTGCACTATTTAAATTTTGAAGCAGTTTTAAAACAGTTTAAAAACCATAATTTAATTTCTGTACCTCCAGCATGACCCTTTTTGCAGTCTAACAAAAGAAATCCCGGTCATGGTTGTTTTAAAGTTTCCAGGAGAAGTTTCACTGGAATTTAACATTTATGATAGACACTTATGTTTAGTGGCAGTAAACTTTATATTTTGAGCTTGTAGAACACAACGACTTCATAATCGTGTATTATTCACTACCAGCTTTTCCTCGATTTCTTGGTTTCAACCCTGTTACCATATTATCATTTAATTCGAAATTTCATTGGTTGAATTTTAAAATTTTTACCAATTAAAGGCAACAAAATTTAATTTGAGTTTTATAAACCGATCCTTATATATAAAATATTAATCACTGAAGTCAATCCTAGAAAGACATTCTGCAGATCGGTTTTATTGTAACATTATGAAACATTTGAAAAAAATTTCTTTAAATAAATAATGTGTTTTTTTCAATAAGTTTCTTAAATTAAATAAATACCAACATCGTTGCAACTGTGAACTGAGATGCCTTAACACAAATTACACAATTTATTCGCATGGTAACTTAGAAAAATAATAAAAGAATATCTATTTTTTTATTTAAGTTTAGCATTTGATACCATGAACTATAATATTTATAGTTAACAAGTAAAGTTTTAGGAATACAATGGGATGAAGTTATCTCGTGAAAGGAAAGATTGTAGTAGGATACAATAATTATAAATTATAAATATATGAATCAGATGTACAAGGTACTTAGACCTATACTGCTTTTATTATGCCAATGATCTGCCAAGTTGTGTACTGAAAAATAAACTCGATACCGAGATTACTAAATTTAATACATAGTGAACTGTCAATAATTTAATCATAAATACAAACGGAATCATGTAAGTCTATTTATACAAACAATGTGTTTTGACTGCAATTAGAATTGACATATTACGATGATTATTGTAGGGTTAATTTTCTCAAAATCTAGAAACAATTAAGGAATGAATGAAATTTGGAATTTAGATAGTGGAACTGTAGTACTATTAATGAAGCAAACTTTTTCCACGTAAAACGACCTGTAGTTATCTGGGCACAACTGAATTTACCTGAGTTTTAATTTTTTTAATATGACTTTTCAAAAAATTAAAATGCAAAAAAAAAATGTCCAAAAAAAGTTGTACCTCAGATCTTAAGCTTTAACTTTTATTTAAAAAAAATTTATTATCTTCATTTGTTACAGAAGTAAAGCGGATTTTTAATTGATCTAATTATACAGGTGCACTAAAAAAAGTCCTTTGTGCACAAACATTATTTCAACGAAACTGTTTAAAAAATGAAGGTAGAAATTTTTTAAATAAAAGTCTTAATCTTAAGCTTTCATTTGAGAAATTTTGTTATTTTTATATTTTAAAATTTGTTGTAGTTATAGCCAATTTAAAGACTAAACTATAGTCGCGCGATGTACAAAACTAGCATTATATGAATATTTTTTTTAATCAAGATGAAACCAATGTTTTTAGGGAGAAGTTGTAACTTAAGTTTTGTGCTACAGTGTTGGTTTAAAATTTTTTTTTTAAAATAATTTTATTACAAGTAAAAATTTGTTAATCTCTTTTATTTTAATGTTATCATTGAGAAATCTACCTTTTGTAGAATATAAATTTTATCTTTCCACCCTCTGACGTTTCTAGTTTTGTGTCATGTAGTTTCACTTCAGTGCTGTGAACTTGGCAAGGCGCTACAAGTTGCTACTTACTGAATACTCATTACTACCACGAATAAGAAATACTTGTTACTAGTCATAATGTTTGAATATAATTACCCGATTAACCTACCACTGAGGCGAACTATTATTTTACTGTTACAGCTGATTTAACTTTGGGCATAAAAGAAACAAAATTTTTTAACTTTGATTATTTTGAGGTTTTAAATTGTTTAATTTGCATTTCAAGTGAAGATCTATAGAGTTATCAACTAATTCTTAAAAACATAATTTTTTCTGAGTTTTGCTGAAGTTTAAACTATTAACTATTGCAAATGCAATAAAGAAAAAAATCACTAACGTTTATGTGTTTAACGTCTACAATTGTCAACCATGGGTTTATATTGCTGTTTATGTATCTTTATTTAGTATTTATTTAATGTTAATATTTATGTTAACAATTAATAATACCAATCACTAGAGCTCTAGGATATGTAGTTACCCTCAAAGTCATAAGTATATTGTCGATGCAATTATTTTTACCTTTTTGTCTTGAATGTGAATTTTGGAGTATATCCTACTAGCGTCCTGTCCACCTGCTTTAATCCGGATACAGAAAATATACGAGAACCGACATTTTGCACCCATCGTTTCGCCCTCACACGTTTTGCCTTCCATACGTTTCTGCACCCACTTGTTTCGCCCCGTGCACACGTTTCGCCTCCACACGTTTCGCCGCCACACGTTTCGTCCCTGCCAATGTGAAATTATATAATTTTAAGTATATTATCCAAAGTCGGATAATCAAATTATACAAATATATTTGGGGTAAACGATGTCGATTGGTTGATATAATGGGGGTGAACAATGTCGTTGTGTAGGTGTGATCGGAGGTAAACGGTATTGATTGGTAGGTTACAGTTATGAAAAATTTCTTTTTAAAATAATTACATGGTTTCGTGTTTATTTATTTATTTAAGCGTATGGTACATTTTAAATATTGTATTGTGATGTAAGTGTTATGTATTATGCCCCAGAAGATCAGTATAAACCTGTACAGTGTGTAGTGACGAAACCGTGTGCAATTGTGGATTGGTTCGTCTTGGCAAAGCATTTACTTTAAGATTTAGGAAAATGACTAAAACCTAAACATGCCAACTCTTACCCACCCTAGTATTAACATGTAATAATATTAATTAAGTATGTAATGGTTATGTGTGATTTGGGATAAACGGTGTTGGTTGATAGGTGGATCGGTGGTGAACGGTGTTGGTTGATAAGTTCAGTTATTACAATTTTCTTCTTTAAAAAATTACATGTTTTCATGTAATATTTTCATACAAAGGGATGAAAGGTGTGAGGGCGAAAAGTGTAATGGGGACGAAAACGAGGGTTCGGAAACTTGTTAAAGCGAAACGTGTGGGGCGAAATATCCTAGAAACAAAATATACATATCAGAGTAGCGTCGGATGTACATAGATAATCTTTTTATTACTAATGATAGAAAAAAGTTTGTTTTTTGAAGGTACCTATCAACCATCAACCAATACCGCTTACCCCCGATTACATGAAAACAGCTTAAATTGATAAAACCAAAATAAATAATCCCTTTAATACGGATAACACGTAGGTATATTAAAGAAAAAGAATTTTATGACACTACTTGGTATCACCGAATTTATTAAATAATTATAAATAATTAATATTAAACAAGTTTTAAAAAATTCGTCAAAAATGTTATCTCAAAATCCCTGTTTAGAATGAGCTTCTTTTAAAATTACTACATTCTACTAATTTGTTGTTAAATACCTTTTAAAACAGCCTGTAAACTGTTGGCAATTTAATAAATGCTTTTGATTGATCTAACCGCTTCGAAAATGCACCATGCATTTCAAACATGCATATAATTTATTTGTTCGCAGGACATAAAATCTAAATCATGACAGTAATGCATCATCAATGATGAAGTTATCCATCGTCATTAATGACCGGGAGGTTCGCAAAACAAATTTCTACTGGTATCGTCTTCTTGAATAAAAAATAACGGGCACGTGTGTAATTCGGCACTATAAACTGGTTCAT
The DNA here is from genome assembly GCA_030710515.1 of Abscondita cerata. Lineage (NCBI taxonomy): Eukaryota > Metazoa > Arthropoda > Insecta > Coleoptera > Lampyridae > Abscondita > Abscondita cerata. The sequence continues at coordinate 1,889 of JALBCR010003713.1, read as the reverse complement.
TTTGCTTTTTCAAAGTTCTCTTCGTAAGTTGAAATTTTTAATGACGAATATAACCTGTTTAACGATCTTAGAAACAAGAAACCCTAAAATAGTCTTTCATATTATTTGAACAAACTAAATTTTGACAATTATTCCAAATGAAATGGTATTTTTGTATTTTTTGCTGCTAGCTGTAACCAATTATTTTTTCTCTCTTAGATCAAAATTATCCATCAACAATTGAGTCTTTTAAAGCTGAGGTTTCTGTAACTCTATTAGGTTCCTCCTGTGGCACTGTTGTTTGTGTATGAACAGATGCCACAAACAACAAAAAACATATAATATTACATGCGACAGATAAATTGCGTAAGTGTTAAGTGCATACAAGCTATCAAATATTCTACTAATTTATTCAATGTGGTAAAATGAAACGAATGTATTTAAAACAAAATTTTATTAAATGCAACATATTAAAATGTATGGACGTATTTACCCAAATAACAACATCGAATTTAATTCAATTACATCTTCTGCTTGATCAAATCACAACACGCAACATTGTAATGCATGCTTTATAACGGATAATTGTTATTTCGCAGTTACTTCCAGTAAGTGGCGGCAAGCAAGTGTTTTTAGGTCGAGATCGATCTAGACACGAAGTAAGGTAAATACCTATAAGCAATATTTTTACAGCAGCATCTGTTTCCGTCTTTAAAATTTATTGAAAATCCGACTACGGAACACCCAGGAGGTTGTAACAAACTAACAATGTAAATACAGATTCATTCACGTAGGTTACCCGCGCTGATGAACCACATTTCATTTGAAGGCAGACATACAAGTAACTTTATAATCATGCTTATACATTTCTGAATTTCGGTGTTCTATCTTTCTAAAATACTTTCAAACTGACAGCACTTTCTGATGTTCGGAAGACAATTTCGTTAATTTAAATAGAACACACCATCAGGGTAAATCACAACCAGGACGATTTATAGCGAAACGGTGACAGTTTTGTCATTTTAGTTGACTAAAGATTAATAAATTTACATTTAAAATTATTTTGAAATATACAGTATGTCCCAAAAAGTATTGCGCATACATATTTACATTTTTCGTATGGGACCTCTGTATTTTATTACGTTTTTGATTGCCCGTAAAAAATAGGTATACTTCCATAAAAGATTCCCTATCCCAAAATCAGACTGAGTTACGTCGACTTTTCTTAAAAATCTTCTGATCCAACAAATCACTTAACAAAAGTTACCCTTACGTCTAAATAGTTTGAATATTAGATAAATGTATTCCATGATTAAATAAACATCTCTTTATCAGGGTGTTCAGAATTTACCAGGTTAATTAATGGATCATTCAATATGTAATATGAGCTTTATCTTAAATATAACACCTGTATTTTATGAGTTCATAAAGTGAGCATAAATTACCTCTTTGGATGGTATTTACAATTTTGAATGTATTGCTAAGAGTTTAGAGTTTATTAGTTTTATAATTACCTATAATATTAGCAGATTTTTTAAAAAATAATAATAAGTATACAGGGCGTTAGGTTCGGCAAGGTTTGACGAGTCACTGAATTAATAGTACAAAAACCTTAATAACTTTTGGAATAAAACGGCTAAAAAGTCAAAAAAAAAAAATAGTTAAATTTTTTATAAATTTTGATACCACTATTTTAAGAGGAATAATTATTTGCACATCTCACCAACAATCATAAAGTATTTTGACAAGATCACTCAAAGTAATTGTCATTTACTTATATGTTAGTAATTTATAGTTTGTCAAAACAGCATTAATCAAGATAATATTTTCAAAGAATTAATCCATTAATTATAGGTTTCCTATTGTTTTTTATTTTTAGTATTGGTTTGCTGATGGTGAGCAATACGTAA